>JAEIIF010012051.1:0-31265 GCA_018874455.1 Drosophila trapezifrons
AGTGCAAATTTGATTATTTTTACGAAGACACATTTTGTAGCATAGTTTTAGACACCTTTTCAAGTGATTTCAAAACACTTGTTGTATTCTGGAGCACCCCCGATATTAGACGTTTTAAAGTGATTTCATTATTTTTATTTTATAAAAACAGAGTTTTTTTTGCTGTGCTGAGATCGTAACAGCCGCAGACATTGACGACAGTGGCCCAGAGGCAAGTAAGCCGGAGACCGAGACGTAGTCGGAGTCGGAGTTGGAGCAACTTGAACGGTTAAGTACTCGGCACACACTCCCACGGCGTGGAGCAGTCAAGTCAACTGAAAACGTGACAGGATATCCTGCTGCTGCTCGAGCTCCTGCTCTTGCTCCTGGTCCTGCTCCTGCCACTGCTCCTGCTCCAGCTCCTTTTTCCCAGTGATTTTCCTATTGCCAGTGGAGTGGGCGGAGTGAGGTCCCCTGGTTTTCCCTGGTGATTACGCCACCGGCATGCAAATGATAAAGGGAACATGTCGCTTAATGTGCGCCCATTATAATTTGGCATCCGAGCAGTTGGCTGTGGCTAGTGACTCCTCGTCTGGCCTCGATATTTCATCCCATATTGTGCACTCCGCAAATGGAGGTCAAAATCAGTTTGAAGGCGGCATAAGGATGTAAGTTTTTTACTTATTTTTTCACTGGAAAGTAAGCAGAAGTTTCTTTGGTTTTTTAGTGCATTTTACACCATTTTATATTAATATTATAGCATAACATATAATTCTCCTTGGTAAGACCTGGCGGAACAGGGATAATTTGCCATTTTAATTATATAAAAAAAACTATTTATAAACTTACTGTTGAGTTGTTTGCCGTTTAAGTTAAGCAATTGCTCACAGCAGAACACAATTGTCGAGCGAATAAAGTTGTTTGATTTGTGTGGGCGAGTGCTTGTTGACATTTACATAAAACTTATGACAAGTCCGTATTAAAAATAATTTAAAATAAAATGGCAAAAGCTTTTTCGGTTGTGGCAATGGTAAATTTAAAGTTTTTGATAACTCTTGTGTTGCGGTTGCTGCTGCTGCTGCGTATTTTTCTAAATAATTTGCAAAACAGTCGTGATAAACGTTGCTCCTGTCGTTTTTGTGGTTGGCTTCCCGGGCTCAGCTCACCTGTCACACAAATGGAATTTATGTCCACTGCGGTCGGCCACAGCAGCAACGGGATATATATTCATTTATATCTGAGAGGATTGGGGTAAAAATTGCATTGATTAAAGTTTGTTATTTGAATATTCATTGGCATTGGCGCTCACATAAAAGACGACAGCTGTTAATGCCAATGTAGCATATGAAATATTTATTTATGTATCTGTTTATTATTTTTCGCAATTTATTTTCTTTGGATTTATTTGTCAAATTTACATATCTAATAGTGGCCGACTGATATTGTTTGTGGTTGTAATTAGAAATGTAAATGTACAATTTGTTCCAGCAATAAATAGTTCATGAAATAGATAGTCAATGGCGAATTAGAAGCAAGTGCAGCTAAATTAATTGGACACCAACTACTCGTAGTCTAGAATGGGTTAAGAGTAATAAAGACTTACTCGAATTTAATTACTTTCCATTACTTACTTTAAGTTCTACTTTAAGAGCTGACACTCGATATGCTTATGGTTTTTACTAGCTTATTTTGAGGGAATTACAAAATGTATAATTTAAATGTTGCTGCTTTGCGTTCAACAATAGTGCTAATATTTTTTCCCATCTGTGCACAGCTCAGCACTTTTCGCATTATTCTGTTTGCCAATGGGAATTGGATTTGGCCCAGCGGCAAACTTATAATAATATGAAATTAATTAGTGTTTATTTTAGCATAAATTATGGAAGCGCTAAATTTATGTTTAGCTTTAGCATATCAATTAAAAGCATTTCCCTCTCAATTTTGCCCGCAATTGAATAAAGTATTGTTGGACAATTTTAGTTGATTTTCGATATTTATCGCTTTTGCTGGGCCTATGCCAGGACCAAATTTATGGCGAATTTTTCAGCCAAAGACAAACATTTTCCAATGTCCTTGGCGATCTAATTGTGTGCGAGTGTGTCAGTGGTGGTGTGTCCTTGCGATATTTATTGCACACAGTTGTACACGAACATGGCGTATACGTAATATCGGGTTTTGTGGCCCATAGCCATTGTCCTCCTCCTCCTCCTCCACTGCTCCTTTGTTGTGCTCTATGTGTGTGCTACATTTGTTTTCATTTACAAGTATTTCACTTAAAATTTATTTGCCATCCACATTTTTATGGCTTAGCTCGGCTTTGTCCTTCGCAGTCAGGGGCTCTTAAATTATGTATTTGCGAGTAGTAAAATTACAATTTATTTACCATTCTGAGTTTTATAGTTGACTCAATAAAAAGTGAAATATATAGAAGTAGATGCAGGCGAGGGGTCAGCCATATGCTTTGCATACAACAAAGTCTGCGTCTTGGCACGATCTTCCGTTTTAATTGGCAATTGAAAGAGTTAATCAAAGGAATGCCATTCCATTGTTTCCACTCAGAGGCTCTCTTCTTTTAATGGCCCAAGTTTGGGCGTTTTACCTTTAATTTCGATGGACTCGTTCCGGCAACAGTTTGAAGCGCCATAAAAACATTAATGGAATGACAGCTGCTGCTGCAGTTGGAAAAGCGCGTGCTCTGGCAATTTTTAAACGCTGTCTAAAGACAGACATTATGGCGAAGCGTCGCTGCATGAATTTTTACTGCTCCTTTACTTTATTTTTTTTAGAGGCAGGCGGGAGCGGGAAAACAGTTTCAAGCTCTTAGCGACTCTGACAGTCAGGGCTGCTCTTAAGATCCTTTCGCTTAAGCCTTTTGCATGGCGCTTGCCTGTCTCAGTCCCGATTCCGGGTCTTATTCCCGTCCGGGTCCTGTGCATTTTTATTGTGCAATTGTATTTGCTGCTCATGAGAAATTGTATGCGTGCAAAGACGCTTAAAACTTTCGCCTCACTTTTCCCCATCCGTCCGACTATCTCCCTGTTTTTCCCGATAAGAGCTTTGCTGCACTTGAGCCTGAAGTTCCATTGTTTTCCTGCCAAATGCCGGGGCTTAAGACTTGCCAGCATTTAATTTTTCTTAATGTTTCCCACAGAGCTCTCAAAGTCTCTCAAGCTCAAGTCGGAGAGCTGCTTGAAATTGCCAATTTTCATGCTTAGTGGTTGCAAACTATTGCAAATATAATATTATTCGCCATATGGGATAATATGCCAGCTCTGAGCACTGATAACCATTTAGAGCTGATTGAAATTTCCTCAACCAAAACACTAAATTGAAATATGCCTGATATTTCCATTCGATTTCCGATTATTTTCATTCGGAATGTATTTTTTGAGCATTTTTCCTGTGTGCCGCCTAATCCCATTATTGTCCATTTCAGAAGCAATTCACACAATTTTGCGGCATTTTGTTTGTCATCCCAACGATGATGATAATAAAACCAGCAGCAGCATTGGCATCAGTTGCCATTGGAATATTTTTCAGCCAAGCCTCGCTCTGAAAATTCCAGAAATATCACCGAGAAAAATGAAATTGGTTGGCGAGTGCAATGTTTCCGAATCCATTTAGATGTCCAACCCAATAAGCGGAACTCGATGCCCACCCCTGCACTTCCCTGTGCCATTCGAGAACGGTACTGGTGATTACGTCCTTGGCTCTCAGTGAGTTAATTGCATCCTCGCAGGATGATGAGCTGCACTGGCAGATCCTGAACTCCAAAGGACTTGTAAAATACCCGCAGCTGATAGTTTTCGCGCCTCGGCCTTCCCCTCGGGAAACGATAAATAAAATGTTTGTCTTGGAGCCGAAGTGACAGCGTTTCCTTTCTTTCTGTTCCAGCCACAACACTGCTGACACTTGCCAAACCGTAAAAATGTCCAACATTTGCCTGCGAGTAGCGAGCGGCAGGAAAACAACAGTGACGAGGGCTAAAAACGGCGAGTTATGTACAGCGATTGCTGCTGTTGTGGTTGGCCTGCTCTCTCCCTTGCATTTTAAGGGTATATTAGCTAGGGGGATACCCTACTAATTCTTTAAAAAATACTTTTCGAGATGGGAATTTTTTTAGGTAGGCTAATCTGGTTTTCTAACCTTTTCTTGCATAATAAATATTAGATTTAATTACTTAATTATCCTTAGCAGGGATAGGGCATTTCTACATCGGCTCCCGAATGCCCTTAAAATCCGCTTCACTTGCTCGGGTTTCCGTTTCCGCCATGCTGCCGGCAGCAGACATGGCGACGACCACGCCAAGCGACTGGGACAGTGACGCGAACGGGATGGGCGATTCCAGGGGGTTGGATGTTAGGCGATGTCCTCGGACGGGGGACGGTGAACGGGGGGAAGGGATAGCGACATCGGCGCGACGTCTGCTGGAAGCGTTGCTAGTGTTGTCAGCGTCAGCGGGTCTGGGCCGGGACTTGGCTTTGTGCTACGGTAAATCAATACTCGCACTTCTTACCCATATCACTGGCAGCCACTTGCTAGCGGCAGTCTCAAGCTCTCCGGCTCAACCTCGAACTTTTCCACTTGCCATAAACTTGGCAAATATTAACTAAGCAGGAGTCAGCAGCGATTCGGTGGGCGTTGGGCGTCAGCTGCGTAAATTACGAGTGCTTGCAGGACGAAGGATGCAGCTTGCCGGATGAGGGGTGCAAAGTGCAGGATGCCGGGGAGAACAATGACTTCTCGAGTCTGCGGGGCCAGAAACTTGCCAGAAACTCCACTCATTAACAGCTGTTGTCTTTAGTTTTCAGTCAAGATTCTATTTACTTTCTAGAAAGTTAATTATATTCGTGGACGCGTTTGGCATTTACCATTTTTAGTATTTATCCAGCAATTAGTTTCGCTGCCACGCTCGGAACTGTGAAATTCGAATTTCAAATAGCCAAAGAATGGTGGAGAATGTGTCGAAAGTTGCTGGAAACTGCCAATTAGTTTCAAATGTGTTAAACTTTTGAACAAAATTTTAATTAAATTTATTCGGTTACAAGTTTTTTCCCAACTAAAAATCTTAATAAGCATTTTAGGTTTTTCTATCGTTGGTCTGTTATCAATTGTATATCCACAAATATCTTTAAATACTAGTTCACTTTAAATAAAACGTATATTTTCTGCGGTGAAACGGAAACCAACAACCTACACACTGGCCCCTGCCAAAGGGGAGTGTGTATTTTAAGATTATGTTTCCATAGCAAATGGAAATATTTTTGGAAATATTAATTAAGTGGCGCGCATGCTGGCTAAGGAATATTCATTCCCATTCAGCGGAGCAGAAGACGGGCGGGAATAAATTAAAAATTACGCTAGAACGCATTTCCGGCGGAAAGCGAGCGAGTCCGAAAACCGAAGAGCAGCCAAAATGAAACCGCCGAGCCGCAACCAATGCCACATATTTACTTTTATCTCAGCCGGAGCAGCCAGAACCGGGAGCTAAAGCCAAAGCCAACGCCAACGCCAAAGCCGAGGGTACGCACAAACAACTGGGACTGCTGCTGGGGGCGGATCCTTCGCGGCTCCTTGCTTGGACTGCAAATGAGGGGCGTCCGGAGTCCGGGAGTCCGCAGCTCTGCCACTGACAACGGCGAAGCTCTCAAATTGTCGGTCGTTTAAATACATTTAAATATAAATGCAGCGAGCGCGGCGCTGCGATAAGAAAGCTGCAGTCGTGCATGTGGATGTGGCAAGGACCAAGTGAAATTCCTCATTCATTCGTTTCCATTCATTCAGCGTTCTATCAGCGTGGAAAATCGAGTGTGCGTGTGCGTGTGCCTGTGCCTGGGCGGGGAGTGCGGTCAAAGTCTTGCCGCAGCCATTTTAAGCGGGCTGCAAGTCGGGACGAACGATAAACAAATATATATCCAACACTTGTGATGCGCATTTTAAAATAATGAACGAGGACGTGAGGAAAATATCTCAGGGAAACGATTAATTATTACCCATTAGCCGTCGAAGTAAGCAAGCGTGCAACGAGCAACACCAATTTTACAGGCCAAAGGGTGCATTCGAAGACATGAAATATGTATTAAGGTATTAAGGTATTAAGGATAAGCACTTATTATATTTTTTACACACTGTTTGCTTGAAATAAATTGGCATTAAATGGCAGAAGTATGTTTAATTAATTATTTATGCAATAATAATTTGTCTTTGCTAATCCAAAAGGTATAATAATCCTCTAATGTACCCATCATCCAAACTTATTGGATCAACACTCCATTTATACAAATATTTTCCCCTCATTTATATTTACTTACACCTTTTAAATGCTCCTCTTCATTCTCGCTTCAAATATTTAAAATTCTGGAACCATTAACACCCTTTAAGGAGTTTCATTGATGCAGGAGAGAGAGAGCTTAGCCAGTAAATCCCTTGATGATTTGCATTCCAGTTGCTTAGTAGCCACTAACTGAGGGAAATTCCTCAGCTACCCCTTGATGCCTTCATAAAAACCAGCATCATCGTGCCGTGCCCACATCCATGACAAGCGAAAGAAGAATTTAATTACATATTTCCTCACAATACGTATTGCGTATACGCCCCCGTGGCGGCGGCCTTACATCATTCCTTCGACAGCATGTGCCGTGGGGTCAGCGGATGCGATTCATTTCGTAGCCATTGCCGTTGCCGTGATTAAATTTTCATTTTAATGCACGATTGAAGGAGCATTCGGGGAATTTAATTGAAAAACTGTGCAGCTGCAGAGCTAATATTTGGTTTACCCCATTCCAGAGTCCGGTGTCCAGCGTCCGGTGTCCAGAGTCCAGTGTCCAGAGTCCAGAGTCCACAGTCCACAGTCCGCAGTCCGGACCAGCAGCTGGCGTATCCTTTCACGTGGATCCTGCGCTGTCCTGTCCGCATGCATGTCGGCGCTTTAACGCTTAACCCTCGGAACCCACGGAAGCTCCGCTGGCCAAATGAGTTTCAGACGTGTGTTTTATACAGCGCTGAATTAATTTCATATCTCATGCTTTCCAATGGCATTTGCATGCATAGTCAATCGGATTTGCCGGGCCAGGGATCGGGGAGTCCTGAGCGTTTAACCATATCCACAATATCCCCCTGATCCAATGGAGCAGATTATGGCAGCGGTCGCTGTCTTAATGGCAGTCGCAAGTACATAACATTTGTCGGGTGTCTAGACTTTTGACTTTCGCTGACCTCTGCGAGTGCTTAGTGTTTTTCTTGTCGGCAATTAGGGAGAGTCAGTGAAGAGTCAGCCATTTGTCATGGCCCATCCACATGTCGATGACTTGGGAAACTTTCCTCTGGTCATGCATTCATTGCCTGGGGCAAGTGCTCGCCTTGAATTGACGATTCCATCTAGTTGCGACACCGAAACTTTCGATTCGAATTCATTACGGAGTCGTTAGCAGATGCTTACCTTTAAATTTCCATCTAGGCAACTGTCTGTCTGCATTCCTTTGTCACATCGCTGTCAATTATCGGGGCGACACAGCAGGACTTTATAAGCTGCCACTTCGGAGAGTTACCGGGTCCTGTTCGGGGAGACACCAGGCGATGGGCGACGGATGTATTCATGCAGCAGCCTGGCCAAAGTGACATTTATTGGCTGTCAGGAAGTCCCACAGTCCGTCACTCAGTCAGTCGGGAGTCGGCAGACGACAGTCGACAGTCGGCCGGCTGGGAAAGTGGAAAGCTGCAAAACTGAATCTGGAGTGGGTCACTGGGAAAACACTCTGTCAGCCCTCTGCTTTTCGGGCAATGAATTGATGTGTCCTGCATGCGAATTATGAAGCTCCCACAGGAGCTGTGAGTGTGTGTCGCATAGTTAAGGAGCCGGCTGTCTGCAGTTGAGCTCGTTTCTCAACACAATCGATGCCATCGACTTGGTTCTCAAGAAAAGCAACTAACCTATTCATCACTTGATTTATTTTTGTAAAAATTGTATACGACTCACGCTTGTTAAACCAAGAAAATCAATTTATTCTGGATCAGCAGCCGCATTTACTGGAAAGCGATAACACCTTTGACTTCCTCTGATTTATAATTTATTTATTTTTATTAAAGTCAATTTCAATTTATTTTAATTTTTATCAGCTCTGCATTGGAGAATAAGTAAAGCCTTGATCCTGTTTAACTCTTAACTCAACCTCGAGCCACAATTCCTGAAGAATTCGCACTGGCAGCAACGGAGGCGCTCTCAAGCCGCGTATCCTAAGAAGAGACAGAGGAGCATCACCAACAGCAGGACCAACTATGATGGCCAAGCACCATTTGGCGGCCCGTCATTCTTATGCAAGCAAACCGAACTCACAGCCGGCCAGCGAGCGGGGGCAGCCTGCTGGCGAAGCTAACTTGGGGCGGTATTGGGCAATTTTACACGTCAGCTGGCGAGGACGATTCATCATCGCCGGCAGGCCGAGGCAAACAATGTCATTAGCTGCACTTCAACCGAAGCACACGAAAATAGCGGCACACACGCGCTCCGTACACGTGCCAGGACCTACACAGACCACAATTAAGATAATGCAGAGTCAACAAGGCAAGGCTCTTCAGAGTGATCGAGTGGCGAGGCAGCCGAATCGGAACACTGGCAGAAAACTAGCCTGCTTTTGTCAGTAACTAAAGATGAAAAGTAATTAGTCAATTTTATAAAATAAAATATACTTTGTATGTAATTCTACTTTATAAGCGAAAGACCACAAAGAAATAAAAGTATATAATTATTTATCTGTACTTATAACTGACAAGACTCGAAGATATATCTTCTACTCCCAGACAAATCTTGCTTATAATTTCTTCGAGTGGTTGAGCCTAAATGCTAATGTTGTTGAACTGTCGCTGAATCGTGTCTTCAACAAGTTTATTGGCAACGTGGCGTATGATTAATGTGCATCCAAATTGCCGACTGAGACAAAGTGAAGTGTGTGTACCACTCAGACGTCAGCTAACCTTTAAGTCAAGACAAGCTTTCGGTTTTCGGGTAAGCTAATGAGAATGTAGAGCTAATTGACCTTTTCTCATCCTCCCTTTGCGTTTTTCCACACAAAATGTGGTTCTTTTATGAACTTTCCAAAGCGTTAAACAAAATGGAAAACTGCTTGAAATAAACTTAGCTTAAGTTGGTAACGTAAAAGGATTCCTTGTGCGGCTTCAAAGGCAGTATTGAACGATTGATTTGAATCCGTAAACAGAGGTTGGCTCAGCCCCAATCCCCTTCAGGTAACACACACACAACCGCCTCCTGGAAGGCGGTGCCCGGAGTACTGTTTGCACATGGCACTGGCAGAAGTTCGATTTGCAGCGACAAGCGAAGGCAAACAAACAAGCAATAAGGCACGGCGAAATTGTCGCCTTAACTTAGTTTATAATGCCACTTGGATGAGTTTGCTTGGTGCAAATGCTAAAATGGAAACGAATGCGTGGCGGGAAGAGGGTCGGCACGAAGGTTCCTCGCAAGACAATCATGGAAGGCTTACTTACCAAATGGTGAGATAAGGCCAACGGATATCGTTTTATTTATAAATGTAATCAATAAATATATGAATGTATTTCAACTATTTAATTTGTAGAATACTGTAGCACCCGTTTTGTATTTAATAAATGTGTTTTTAATGATTAACATTCTAAGAGTTAAACTTACAAACCAATAAAATGATTTAATATAAAACCTTCTTTTAAATATAAGTATAACTCCACCTCAATATATAGATTACTAGTAAATTATAGATGCCGGTTAACTTTCTCTAACTGCCCCTCTGCAGTACCTGAAATATCCTTTCATTTATGCTCTCACACGTAGGGTCCTTTCAGTGAATGCAACGAAATAATACGCCGAGCGGAGTAGCGCCAGACAGACGTGTGTGCCGGAGCAGGGATTTGCCAGTCGCTGGGTGGAAATGGAAGATGTCTGCCAGCTGGCGGTGAAGGAACCGTGGAACCGAACCCAAGGCAAATACCAGACGACACGTGAGCCGGCCCCAGATCCACGCCCCTTTTGGCGTGCAATTTGCCATTTATTCAATTTATATATTCACACCATTGTGAAATGCGAGAATCGCGACAATGCGACGGCAACAGAGTCGCATAGAAATATCTGAGAAGGAATATCCGAGCCGGGCTCCGCTGATGGCATAATAAGCCAAGGCCGGGGACAAAGGCACGGGAAATAATAAAATAAAGCGTATTCAAATAAAATTGAACAGAAATCAACATATCGGCAAATGAAATAAATATTTTTATTATTATGTAAATAGCACAATGGCATGAAATACAATTATATTTAATTTGTATGCAACAATCGAAGGGAATAGGGAAAAGGTATTTTAACGGCAGGCATGCAATAATTGTATTGTTTTTGAAATAAGTTGCGGAAATGAAATGTCAAGGGGCTTAACGTGAAAATAAATATTTGTGATTCTTGGTAAATAAAGTAGCTTTAAATGAAACTCAAACTGAATGCCACAGTATTGACATAAAGCGGTAACTAAGGTATGAAAACTTCAGCATAATGAAGGTTATGTTGCACATAAAGGCACAGGTCACATGGCAATTATTTAGCCTGTCAATGCCACGCTCATTGGCTTGCATTTACATTATGCATTCCCTATTTATTTATGTCATTTATCGAACAATAAGCACAATGTTTTAATCCACCAAAGCGTTGGAGCACAAAGTCCTGATGGAATTAATCATTTCTGTTTTCGCCGTTGTTTGACTTTGGCGCACACATGATAATGCCAACTAAATTTAATATTAATTCAATATAAATTCATTATATGATTAATTTTTATTATTTCCATTGTTAATCGAGGCAGAGCAGCGTGCAAATGCGCTTAATGAGCTTTGAGCGGAAAAAATAAATTAAAACGGAATGCGAACAGCGAGCGAACTCTCGCTCCGCCGGACGCAGAATGCACAAAGTTTGTGAAAACCAACAAATGGCACGGAGCTCGGGCCGGGATTGGCCAAGTTTTTTCGGTGGCTCATAAAATATGTACACTCGCCAGTCGACTACTCATCGAAGTCGAAGAATGCACTCTCCACTCTGCCAGCTTGCTTTCTTAATTAAAAATTTCATTTAAGCAGCAAACAATGAAAAACGGGTGCGGGCAGGCTAATGAAATGGAAAATGCAAGGACCCACAATAATTACCCATGCGTATAAGCCAAAAGCAAATTGCCAACTTTATTTTGCCGAGACCAGAAGAGTTTGAAGATGCCACAACAAAAAAAATGAAGAGTGGCTTGAGTTTATAGAAACTTTTCAAGATTTCCTAAAGGGGTTATCATTCTATCAGCCTCTAAGGTTTTTATATTTCTTGCAATATCCACCAATAATTATTTAGTACGTTCGAGCTCTGCTCATTAATGGGGATTATGCAAAAGGGCATTAAGCCTGAATATTTTATTACAACGGATATATACCTGCAACTTGTATAATAAAGTAGTGGCTTACTTCGTACTTGAATAAGCTTTCCAGCAAGTAATTATTTTCAATAGGATTTGCACTTTGCATTCTCCTAGAACTTTCATTAAAACTCCTTTTGTGGCCGACCGCAGCTCGGAAATATTTTAATGTATTCATTTTTTTTTTTTTTGCTTCACATTAGTGTGCATTAATATTATTAAAATAAAACTAAGCGACAATACGAATGCTGGCCTGGAGCACTGACCCCATTTGTCTGGCCGGGGGAGTTGGCGAAATAGAGAGTCCTCGCATCCTGTCGCCTCACTTGATGGAAGCCCTCTGTTGATTTGCGACGCCTTTTGCCTCGTGCCTTTCGCTTTATGCGCTCCTCCCATTTGTTTGCATTTGCGTTGACACTCACTTCATTTAGCAGCCCACAGCGGCTGCAGTTGCAACTGCAACACAAAAGCCAACAGCAGCAGCAACTCCTGCAACGCCAGCAACTGCAACAGTAGCAGCAACATCAACTGCAGCGAGTGATGAGCGTGAGTGCAAGTGCAATCCGCCGCCGGCAGCAGGTTAAGGACCTTCTTTTGAACCTTAAAATGTTTGCTGTCGGACATGTGGGCGACAGCCCGCTGTGATGAGTCGCCGTAGTGATACCCAGTACTAGCCAAGGTGAGTTTCTAATTTAAAATTAAACAGGAGGACTTTCACTCCCTTTATTTATTTTATTTTATTTTTTTTGTAACACATAGATTGGTATTTTTTTTCAGTAAGTGGCATGAAGTCACTTGAAATATGTTTTATTCCATAAAATGTAGAAGTATATAACATTTCTAGATATAGTTTTCTTTTTATTAATTTTCTAGTTAAAATAAAAGTATCACTAGTTACATCGATATGCCATCAACTCTAGGATACGTACACCCTCGACAACCCTCCAACTTATGACTTACATATTTATTTTGCCTTCCTCAGACCTGGACCCCTAGAAGGCCTCTCCCCGTAAAGACCCTCTCGCACCCTCTCATCGCTATTTGTGTTTGTGTTTGCTTTGTGGTTTTGCCATCGCATCCAGACCATGGGAAGCTTTTTAATCTTAAGCGCCTTCCATTTGCCACAATTGTCCAGGCCGAGAGCCAACTGCCCTCGCCTGCATCTTGGCTCGAGTCGGCTGAACAAATATATATATATATATATATGTGTGTACAAACGCTTTACCCTTTGCCGCAGTCGCAGTCGCAGTCCACCTGGCGACTTATGGCCGGCTTATGTGCTCGCAAACCAATTAAAATGGCCAACGGAATTGTAAGTCCCGAGACACGGAGGCAATGGCAGCAAATTAATTTCAAGGGATTTCGACTGGGCCTGGAATTTTATTTAGTTGATTTCGCTGGGATATTCGGTCGTGGCAGGGTAATCAAGGCCGCCAAAATGGAAAGTCTTAAGTGTACATTTATGGAAATGTTTAAAGAGTTCAGCCGGGCGGTGTCCTGATGGTGAATTCTTTGATTTAGTTGGCATTTTTCAAGCGTCTGCATGGCGGCTCTTCCTGATTAGTAGCATTTCCCACCACGGCAGCCGCCGCCTCGAAACGCATCCGCCGATACCTTTCCACGCTCTGCTCCGGATTGAGGTCTGCGAACAGAAACTCATCGTCGACGAAGCCGTCATCCTCATCGTTCTCCTCAACTTGCTCGAAAACGTCTAGCCTTCTTCCGATTAAGGTCTTCATTCGTTGTATGAATCGCATTCTCTTTAGTTGGTACTTCAGTAGGAAAAGTAATAATAAGACGAAAAATCCGTAAAAGAACATTCGCGATAGACTTTGCATAGTGACGAGCTTTTCATCGATTTTCTTTCGCAATATTTCAGTAGTAAAAAATTTATTTAACTGAATTTGGAGCAGATACGTCTGACTTCGTTGGTTTCGTTCTCGAGACTAAACCTTGAAAGTGTTATAGCGCCAAAAGGAAAAGCTATGGTTGCTGTTTTAAGCAGAAACTAACTAGATCTAGAAATATATATTCTTTTCTAAGTCCATCACTGTGAAAACGTTATATAAAAATGCAAAAGAATTTACTGCATCTTCTAAACCAAAAACAATCTCAGAAGATTTTATTTTAAGTGAACTTCTTAGTTAAAAAAGAAGCAAAACTGCTATTTTTTATTGTGTACATCAAAATGTCAAATTTGAAAGCTTCGAAACAAAGTCAAAGGACAGGGAGGCGTGCATTGTTCACTTCGGGGGAGGACACCACTCGGGACACAGACTTTGAGGGACTCAGCCTGACCGGCACTCGAGGGTTCACGAAGGCTCTTAACCCGCTGCTTGAGGCTGTGGCCAAATCCACACCCTGGCTAAGGCTGTGTGTGAAAAAGTGGCATGAAAATAAATTAAAAATGCGTTATACTCGCACCCACACACAGCCGCACATAAAGCAACTTGGACACTTATCCTGGTGGCCGCATACACAGACATATTAAGAAACGTGACTTGCCTGTCCCGAGACAGCCGCACACACACAACCGCCCGAACATATAAATTTAGCATGTTATGAAAAATGTATGCCCAGACGGGAGACGTAGCAGGAGGATGTCGTCCTGGCTTTGTCCGCCCGGCACGTAGCCGGCCACGCCCAGTCTCCCGCCGCCTTCCCCCAGCTTTTAATGACAAAAGTTATGACGACAAATGACTCGGTTGACTTTCACTACGAAATCAGAGCCGGAGCTGCGACTTGGGTCGGGTCCACAATGGGACCATGAATCACTTCCCGCTGACTTGACGCGCTCCCTGAATTCACTTTTGCCATTTGGCCGCCTTGATTTGTAGTCGCTCTTAAGAGCGCTCTTCATTTATCATTATGCAAATTATAAATTAATTTTTAACGAATCGCGGACGGGCCACAATGCTGCAGATAATAGTGTAAATGCTTTAATGCCTCGCTGATAATTATGCAAGACTTGCTGCATCGGCGAAAAATTCACGCTCGACCGCAGCCACTGTCGCGGCGCTCAAATTGAATTTGTTAATCAACTGCATTTAGACTTAATTGAAAGAGTGGATAGAAAAAAAGATATATACACACAAATGAGGCAATTTAATATTAAATTTTATGAATTAATGTGAAGTTAGTGTGGGGATTGCGTCACATTTCTCCCGGGATTTTATCGCAAACAAATGGAAATTAAAAAACAAAGCTCTTGAAGCACTGTATTAGCCACAATTTTGTTTCCTGAAATATAATAGTCACAAGATGTGTCTTAGAAAATTGTTTATTTAATCTTAAGTATTACCTAATTCCCTTCTTAAATCTGCCGAACATGAATAATTGCCTATCTGCTCTCAATTATTGCAAGCTCTTGATTAGAGGCCGCCTCAGGCCGTATTCAGCAAAAGCGAATTACATATCCGACCGGAGATTTGGGGAAATTAAATTTAATCCCGAACATTCCACACAGCTAATTAAATGTGGCCATCTAATATTGAGCTGCAGGCGCAGAACTCACTTACCTTTGAGGCTGTCAAGTAAACATGAGACCCACAATTGCATTACGGATTGTTTGCTGTATAATATTACGCCTTTTGCCGTCCGGTTATCACCACAAGTCAACGTGAGGCTTGCATCACATCAAATTCGAGCCAATAATTATTGCAAAAGTGAGCACGGAGACGACACACAGAACCGAAATGGCTCGGGGCTGCCGTTAGTGTCACAAGCTTGTCTCGAATTTATGTTTTCATTTATAGGCAATAACGGCAAATACCCGAGCACCGAACACCCGCACGACGGCAAACACATTATTTACTGTGGCGTACCTCTGCCTTGGGCGTCCATGTGCCACAAAATGCGTTAATTCAATTTTATTACGCATACGCAGTGTGTGCCGGGCACAAAAAGACATGTGCACTAAGGCTGCTTTTGGAGTGTGCCTTTGAAGTCTCCGTCTGAGTAAGTGTGTGTGCCTGCTAATATCTGCATTGCGTCAGATTGAAGTGTGTGTGTCTGTTGATTTACTCCTGGTCTCACTTTCCAGAGCAGCAATTAATTAGTATGTCCTTGTTTACTCATCTATGTGAACGTATTGGTTTAACACATAAGGGTTTGTACAAAGGAGAGATTGGTTATTAACTATTAGGTACTCACCTTCATGATAATGCATTGGGTACACTCTGAAAGTTGCTGATACTTAAATATGAACTTAGGAAGAGAGAAAGGAAGCACTCAGACTTAAACTTACTATTTATCATTATAGGTTATTTTAATACAGTTGAAACTTGAACTACTATTATTACTTATTACTTATACCTCCTTCCTATTTCTTTTCAACTCCTAGAAGTTATCTAAAAAACTAAAAAGAACTCTTGCCACAACTAACAGAACTAATTTATCACTGCCCCTTCTATTTATCTGTGCGCAAACTAGAAATATTTCTAAAGAAACCACCGCCTACCTATTTCCACCTTTTTTAATATTTTATGCTCTTTATAGGCGCAATGTGGGCTGCTTCTGATGGCGCTGCCACTTTTGCCTTTGTGCAATTGCTTTTTGCGGATATTGTTGTTAGTTTTACTTTTGAAATCCGTGTTGGTTGCGCTCGCTGTTTGTTTTTGCATTGTGCGGATGGCGCTTTTGTTTTACACGGCCGGCATAGAGATCCTGGTTTTTGCAGCCAGGCCTTCGTTGTTGACGGCTCCTCCGGCTGCCGTGTCCTATTTGTATCCCGTTGGCGGCCGCACACACACACACACACACACACACTACCTACCTACACTCGCCCGCATTTATGTCTATTGGCGCGCGTCCATTTCCATTTCATTTCCGTTATTGCAAAACTTTTCGTATTAAATATATTTTCTCTCAACATTTGTTTCATTTCGAAGCCCTTTGCCGTCGCTGCTGAGGCTTGTTGTTGCTTTTGCTGGTTTTTGCACTTTGGCAAAGCTGTTTGTTGCTGTTATTTCTGGTACTTTATGCGCCGTGGCCATTATTGCAGTTGTTTCCTTTATTGTACAAGTACAAGCATAAAAATCGCCGCATTTCCATATAAATATTTTGCGCACTCGACTCGCCTCGCCTTCGCCTCATTTATTGTGGCCTACTTACGGGCGAGTGTGCTCGGGCCAGCGGCAAACAAATTGACATGCAATTAAATGTAAGCCACAAGCATTTATTATAATTGTTTCGGGCTCGCTCACCCTCTTTTCCGCTTTTCCCCCGTTTCCCAGTTTCCCAGTTTCCCAGGCCCCCGGCCCTCAAATTGTTGATGCTGATTAGGCAGCAACCGGCAACAAACTAACATTGTTGTCGTCCTCTGGCAGTTGCAATTAGCATTCTGCGCTGTAATAAATAAAGTAAAATTAACCACAATACAACAAACAAAGCTCTCGACCGCATTGTCCCCATTAATTAAATTCTCAAAAAGTCAGCGTTCAAGTTTATGCACTATTTGTGATTGACTTTAAATTAAAGTAATTGTTTTAATGCTGATTTTTAGCAAATGTGCTGTATAAAATGCAGATTTAAGACTTAATAAAATAATAGTAAGAAAATATTAGTTTAATTAATTGCTGCTCTTAATTACTAAGTAAATTCTCAGTGAATTTTGTCTACTTCAAGATCAGCATACTCTTGTCTACAATTATTTTGGTGCACATTTTACTCGCAACTCTGTTTCTCTTATTTTACAAACTCAGTTTCCTTATTTTCTGCAATACCCACACTGTATTTTTAATGATTGCACATATTTATCAGTTTGCAGTAGCCTTTAGTGTACCATTTTTTTCAATACCTCGCATCGGTTTGCATTTATTTTGCAAAATTAAGCGCTTCTTTTTTTCTGCATATTTTATGGGCCATGGCATTCACAACGCACCAGTGACCGCAAATTTTTAGCGCATTTGAATTAATGACACCGAATGTCGGCAAAAAATGTTTAACCGCAAATCAGGTTAGTTTTCTCCTTCCTGCCGTTTGGCCCATCTAAAAAAATAAATAATAATAAATGCTTAAACTGCTAATTTCCGTTTTATTTCTCGGTTGAACTCAACAGCAAGCAATTGTCAGTAACTATTGATTCTCTCTCTATATTCCTCCCGATGTCTTGATAGATCCTTAGGAGAGCACCGCGTCGCTGAACCAGAATGTCATGCGGTCTCCTTCAGACAGTTTCTGGGGCACGGTGGTCGAGTGGTTTCGAGCCACCGAATTGTATCGCCGGAAGTTCGCATTGCCAGCGTTCAGGCGATGTGCCAGATCTGCAGCCTGCTCGGTCAGGGGTTTTCCGTAGGACAAGGCACTCTCAGAGACCAGAGTGTTGCGACTCTTCTTCACCAGAGTGTTGCGACTCTTCTTCACCAGAGCGTTGCGACTCTTCTTCACAGTTGTCTTGGAGGCGGCTTCCTTTCTGGGTTTCACGGAATGCTGAGAGCTGGGATCAGATGTTTCTGACTTGACAGTTTGCTCAGAGGTGGAGCCTTTGGTGCTGGATTTGGAAGAGCTTTGAGTGGCTGTCTCTGATACTTTTG
Organism: Drosophila trapezifrons; assembly: GCA_018874455.1. Lineage (NCBI taxonomy): Eukaryota > Metazoa > Arthropoda > Insecta > Diptera > Drosophilidae > Drosophila > Drosophila trapezifrons. The sequence continues at coordinate 17,939 of JAEIIF010012051.1, forward strand.
ATTGGATAACGGTAGAGGACATTTTTGCAGGCTCAAAGGGTTTTTGTGACTTTGAAGTGAGAGTGGTGTTTGAATCATATCTGCTTGATATCTTTGAGGTCTTGGCCCCAATGTTCAGGCGCGAAGATATGCGCTGCTTGGAAGCCACACTAGAGCGTGATGTGGCTCCTTTGGCATGTCCACTAGCCTGGCGGTTAGACCTCACCGGCAGCAACGTTCGAATTGAGTCCTTCGATTCCGCCTCCTTCGGTTTCAAGACTTTCAGGTCTTTTTTGCGATCCTTCTCATGAGTGGCTGCCGCTTGCTGCTTGGCCTCGGCCATCTCATCTTTGATGGCCTTCGAAATGGCCACCTCGCCGAGCTTGGACTTGGCCGACTTCAGAGTGGCTTTGGAGACCGATCTCAGAGCAGCCTGCTCCGCTGCCGCCTGCACATATTCCGGCTTGGCCACGAACACCGGAGGCGGATACGTAACGCTGGTGGGGATTTTGAACTCGGAGCGGGCTCCGCTGTTGGCTGGACCCACATTAAAGGGGTTGAAGGGCTCGAGGTCAAGGGGATCGGGAAACATGTTTTCCTATTGGATGGCAATTGCCTAAGGATCAGCGGATTATGATCTAGTTGAAGCCTTAGGGCACTGGTTCATGGTCACTTACTTGCTTGGGCTATGATTCTTTTTTGGGCCTGAATATGGTATTTTTGTGACTGTATTTTGATCAGCCGAATTTGATTATCTTTGTTTTTTATTGTGGATTTCACTTTCACAAATTCAAGGCAAAGTGACATAAAAGTCAACAGTAACTTTAGAAACTCGCTCTGTGAAATATATATAAATTTCCTATGTAATAAGGTGTTTTGTAATGCAGATATTTTGAATTGCTTTGTATACTTTTATCTCACATCTTATACCAAACTCTTTCTTTGACACTTTGCGTGCCTCTTTTTGTCTCTCTCAGCTCATCCTGCCTACTTCAAATCCTACACTTGCTTTTAATTAAAAATACCTCATCCCTGCTCCTATTTTATACGATATCAGAAGGTACGTGCTGATAAGACGGAAGATCTTGTGACAGTCTGATCCGTAAAACAATAGCTTGTCTACCGGCTCTTGAGCATGTAAATGCCACAAACTAATAAGCTCTCAAGCAGAGGGGCAAAGGATTTGCTGTCAGTGATATTTTTGTTACTTGGCTAGTGTTTCGATCAACTTTTCGGTGTCTGACTAAAAATTTAACTATTGAAATTCGACCGAACGGAAAAGGAAGTGCAACATGTATCGATCGGCAGGCAATCAGCAGCAAGTGCAGGCTCATGGACCGCCTGCAGTGCCACAGAGTGAACCGGTCATGTATGGCAGCGGTCTCGTCTTTGGCGGTAAGGTGTATCCGGTGTTGGTCGACGGCGTGCCTCTGGAGCCGCCCGCGGGCGCTCATCAGGCGGCGTTGCAGCAGCTCATGCAGATGCAGCAGGGGCTCCAGGCTCCCCAACCTCTCCTCCAGACTTCTCACACCATGGGCTATAAGCCTAACATGGCTCCCAAACCGCTGGCGCCTCAGCGGCCCTTTCAGCGAGTTGGCGCCCCAGCAGGGACATCGTTCGGTGGCAGGCAGACACCGCAGCATAATCAGCAGTCCTTCGGCAGATTTCCTGGCGCTGCTGCTCGCCTTGGTCCTGGTCCGAGGCCGGGACCTTCCATGACACAGCAGCAGCGTCTGCAGCAACTGCAACAGCATCAGCAACAGCAGCAGCAGCAGCACCAACAGCAGCAGCTGGCGGCAATGCGCAGCTCCTACGGCTCCTGCAACTTCAACTACAACCAGCAGCCTAGTGCGGGCGGCGATTGTTCCGCCAGCTGGAACGGCTATGCCATGATGCAGCCCTCGGACGCCAACAGACCCTACCCGTTCGGCTGGAGCCACTGCGACTGAGGCAATTGAATTCTCCAATTTCTGACCGCTGTTCTGCCTGGATTAGCTCTGGCATTAAAACCGTGTTGTACTAGCGAAAAGGAGTATCTTCCTTTGGGGCCGGGAAATGCAGTTTAAGTGAATATTTTGTTCCTTTGCTTTGGGGAAAACGATGCCATAATTTGCCCTAGCCGTCTGTTCTCCGTTTTTCGCACTTCATCGAGCTCTGAGGCTGCTGCCCCCCCCAGTGGGAGGAGCTGTCTGCGTTCCGGAGGGTTGGTCTCGTCATTTAGTGGTGAATTTCCGTCTTAGTTGGCAACGAACGTCAGACGTGACATTTTGCAAATTCCGTTTTCAGCATTTTGTAATCGTTCTCGCATACGTGGCCCACCGAGAGGGGGTTCCCAGTTTCACCAACGAAGCTCCTGATGCGGTCCTGTCGGTGACACTTGCACAGGTTGAGCGAATTGGAGGAGGTGCATGTGTGCGAAGTGGGTTGTAAGTGGTTTGGTAGTGGTTTCCGATTTTTCCCTGGCTCTGCCACTGCTGATGATGATACCCCAAAGGGGCAGGCATGACTTATGGCAGTGGAATTAAATGGTAAAGCTTTTCTCTTTTAAAGTATTATCATAAGAGAGCTTGTTATGCTTTCATTATTAATATATTTCTGGCTTCATAAACAATTATTTACTAGAAAAAATAGCAACAAGATAACATAAAAGCTTAAATGCAAATAATAGTTAAGTTTTCGGTGGCTTCAGATTTACATTCCATTGTGGCGTACCACAGCTTCCAGAAACCATTCAAATCAGCTTTGAATCCCTGCAAATTGTGTTAATTAAACCCCTTGAAATGTTCAGGATATTCGGTTTCCAGGATCATGTTTCCCCCTCACTCTGTGATAATTAACATTATTTCTATAAATAACTTTCTTTGCGGCGCACCTCCGAGCTAAGCTCTTGACGTCATCGGACTTTTGTTGGAGAAATTGTAAGCCGCCAGCTGCATGTTGGCAAACACACACACACATATGCATGCACTGCACACAGAGCTCTCCCCCTCCCCCCCTCTCTAATGATGATCCCTAAAGTCAACTTGCTAAAGTAACAAGAGCCCGAACATCCGCACACATCCGCACCCTGAGACAGCGGAGCCATAAGCACACAGTGGTATTAACGCCATAATTCGTAAGTTACACACACACACACTCGCACACTCACACAGGCGCCGCAAAAAGGATTAAGTTATATTAAAGTTGTGAGCGCTGCATTCTGAATTGGCCTCCTTGCGGCCTGGCCAAAGGAATCCGCACAGGATCTTCGCTGGCATAAAGAACCCGCCCGCCCGCTCTGCCGGCCGAAAAGAGCGCTATGCAAATTCCATCTGACCCACATTTATATAATAATAATATTCGGGGCGCCGGGCACGCTTTAAATGCAATATACGGCATAAGTTTACGCATTGCAATCAACTCTGGCAAAAAAAAAAAGGACCCCTTGGCCAGTATAAATTTGCAATATTTTTATATGCTTGCAGTCCCTGGTATTTTTTTCCCCCGCAACTTACAGGTCAAGTGTTAAATTTGATTCTCTCTTTTATTTTTTGGTTTCCATATTTTATTGTTGTTTTCGATATTAAACTTTCTGCATTTAATTTAAAAATTTCATTTACTTTGACTTTGAGCGTCTTTGTTGAGTCAAAAGGACAAATTACAAAGCCAAGAACTACTGAAAGAAGGGCCTTGAGGGGTCGAGGGAATGGAAATTAAATCAAATACATTGACTGGGCATGTCTTTAGTTTTCTACATCCAATTCAATTTATTTTGTGCTTTTTAATTATCTGAAAACAGTCTTAAGTTCAATAGAAGTTGATGAATCATTACCTTAGTGCACTGCACTTGCTGGTGGTGATTGTACCCTGTCTGAGTATATTGGATTCTTGGGTGCAGCTGTCGGGGTTTTGTTTTAGCGAATTTAATCCGCAACCTGTCATATAAAATTCACGTTGCTGGAAGCTTCTTAACACTTTGCCGAAATATGCTTTACGACCCCAGCGTGTCTAATAAAACTTATATGTCTGGGAGCCATAAAAACCCACGTAGCAGCACAATTCCATGCCGAATGGCATACGAATCTTAGGCCAGACCGTTCAAAGAGCCAACTTGTTGAAGTGTTTATTGTTTAGAATCCCGCGGCGTCGGCATCGGAATACATAAAACATTTTTGTTGTAAATAAAAGATACGCAGATGAGATATAACCATTTCAGCTTCAACGAGGTTGCGGTGGCTCCTTGGAAATTCGATACTTGTCTTTAGTAGCCAGGGGTTTTCTGAGAAATTTCTTGGGGTTAAATTACAAAAAAAAGGAGGGAGTTATTTAATTTAACAATTAAATTAAATTATTCTTGATTTTTTATAGCTTAAATTAAAAATTACATGAGAAATCCAAGCTTCAGGTGTCAATCCGAGTCAGATATTCCCCCCAGAACACCTTTATTTCGAACCCATCGCAGACAATGAATACCAGCCAAGTGACCAAGGCGAATGCTCGCTCCTCGCGGATGTCCCGGCGTATGCGGACGTCCGTGGCGAGCGTCAAGAGCAAGGAGTCCGTCGAGGAGCAGCCGGTGGAGCAGCCGCTGGAAGCCAGGATCGTTCAGCAGCGCGTCTTCCTCTACATCCAGCTGAACGAGCTGTGCAAGCTGCCGGACACTGGCTACCCGATGGAGCTGCACCTGTACCACGCGAAGAGTTCGCTGCAGAAGATGCAGGAGCGGTACACCACCGAGACGGTCATCTATCAGCGCGAGTTCGGCCTGAAGAAGCCGGTCTTCGCCATGGGCGTGATGCAGGACGACATCGAGGACATGAACACGTTCAGTGACAATCCGCTGCTGATTTCCCTCTACCAACGGATTCCCAGGCACCGCAAGGGTGACTCGGACAGGGCCAGGCGGAGCCAACTGGGTACCTCCTCCTCGTACACAGAGCCATCGGACAGGAGTACTTCCAAGAAGTCTAAGAAGTCGCGCAAGACGAGCAAAAAGAGTTCCGATATCTGGCTGTGCGGGGAGGGGGAGGGCGAGGGCGAGGATGCCATGGTGGAAGAGCGTCTGGAGTTGCTCTCCCGGGGTCACTGCGATCTACTGCAGCTCTTCCAGCGGCGTCGCTTCATTAGCGACATAACCATCCTGCTGTATCCGGCGTACCCGACCATGGCGGGGCAGTCCGATTCGAATGACAAAATCACCTCGACCAGCGTTTGGCACATGTACTCCATCCTGCCCATCCTCAAGAACTTTAACTTCACCAACCTGGCCTTTGTGTCCCTGGAGTCGATCTACAATGTGCCCGAGGAACTGCACCAGCAGTCCGTCGATCTGGGCCTCAGCGTATCCTTTCGAGCGATTCAGCCGGATGGTGAGGACGGCTCCCTCCGGGTCATTCCCCTGTGCACCTTCTCGGGCTTCGGATCGCAGATCATCAGCGACCAGAACACGAGCGTCGTCTGGGAGAACCTCAAGCGGGATCTGAACCCGCACGTCCACTTCTGCTTCAACCAAATGGAGACCAATTCGCGGATCAAGCTGCCGCGCCTCTTCCGGATGCTGCTGTGGGAGCAGGATGTCGACTTCCTCTGCAACCAGATCGATCCTGTGACCGACTTGGCCCTCATCAACAACTCCCTGCACCGCTTCGTCATCAACGAGGAGATGCGAAAGGTCCTCGAGGAGGCTGTGGTGAACAACGAGTACGAGTTGCTGCTGCAACTGTACAAGGAGACGCCGGACAGTGTCCTGTACGAGGGCGTGATCAATCCCAGTATCTTTGGCTATCCAGGCGGTGAGTGCTTAAGGGTGATTATAGATTAATGCAACTATACTCTCCCCCAGTCAACTATTGCCGCTTTGCTACCCGCCTGAACCCAGTTAACGTGCCCGAAATCGATCTTCACCCGCCCTCGGATTGCCTTGTCAGGGGTCCGATGTTCTGCACCTTCAAGATCTGTTTCTTTCAGCCGATCTGCAAACGGAACGAGCCCCTGGATAAGTACAACGAGAGTCTGCTGAAGAGGAGCAAGCTGCGCAGCTGCTTCGATATCCTGCTCCTGAACGAGGATGAGGACGAGCGCGATGTGCTCTCGGAGCTCTACCGGGAGTTCGACAAGCTCATCTCCGATACGATAGAGGTCATCATCAAGAAGGATGTGCACAGCATCGAGGACAAGCAGGAGTTCTTCTGCTGTCTGCTGGGCAACCTGAACAACCTGCTCCTGAAAATATGTGGCTGTGATTTCAACATTCGAATGCCAACCACCACGAACATAGAGTTTAGAGTGGGTATAAATTATATTTTATTCACAATTAATTTATAATTTATATTTAGGAAATGCTGACGCACATGTACAAGGAGTTGATGGATCGCATCGAAGACATCCTGACTGCCTCCAGCTGGGAGAGTTGCCACCACTGTGAGTATGATCAGCGCGACCTGACCCGGCTGATGGACGAAATGCGTCTGGTGTCCAACACTGGCCAGCGGGACCTGGCCATTCACATGTACGAGGAGATCGACAGAAGCACCACCAACCGAGTCATCTTCGATTTCGATACCCTGCTGAATAGTGTCGAGAATCTGCAGTTCCAGCAGGCGGCGCGGTATTTCACGAAGCCGAGGACCGCCAACAGGAAAGGGGAGTACTTTACGTGAGTATATTTCCAGAACATTATTCAGAAGGAAGCTAAATCAAAAATGGAGACTACAAATATATCTTAAAAATGTTTCCTTCATAGCACAGCCTGCTTTTAAAGCTCTATGTTGACTACATGATGGACTTGAGATCTGAGGACGAAGAGGTCTCGACCGCGGCCTATACGAACATGCTGGAGAGCCTGCGCCAGTTCGCCACAAAGAAAAACCTGGAGGTGGAGCCATGGATCTTGCTGCACTGCTACTACAAGCAGGTGGCCTACCTCCCAGGAATGGAGTTCACGCGTTGGAAATTCGAGAATCTCTATGAGGTTCCCGGGCAGAAGCTCGACTTCTCTCCTCGCTCCCTGTACGAACTGTACCTGCCCAATGACTTTGATATGAGCAACACCAGCACCGTGATGAACACCAAGTTCTATCCGGTTTTCAAGCTCTTTGCTCGCTTGGGAGCCTACGTCTTTGCAGAGGTTGTGTTCGCCGACATCGAGAAGTGCTTCACGGCAGTCGAGGTCTATCTCATAAAGACCACTTTGAAGATATTGCAGCGACAGATCGATGACAAGTTCAAGATAGAGCGATTCCTCACTGACAAAAGCGTGTACGGAAAGATGATGGTGAGTTTTATATAATTATATTCAAGGGATCTAGATTTTAGAACTATCTAATAATTTATTTATTAGCTGAACTATCAAATGCACATCAACGGCAATGCGGAGTATTCCCGTGGACGCTGCGACGAAGCCCGAAGATACTTTGAGAGTTTGCTGGCCGGAACGGAGCCGGAGGACTGGCCTTTATTCAAACTGAGCTTCCTGCGCCTTGGACAGTTGGCCTTCGAGAGGGGAGACTACGAGTTGGCCATCAGAGCCTTCGATGCGTGTATTCCAACCGACAAGAAGCAGAAAATGTTTATAGCCAACTACGGCAAGGGGCTGGCCCTGTACTACGTAGGTGTTGCCTAATCAAAGGGAAGTTTAGTTAATGCAACCTAAGTAATCCACAGCTGAATCGTCTGGAAGAAGCCATTCCCTTCCTGTCCCGCTGCACTGAGGTAAACATCTTTGTTCCGGATGTCTGGGGGTACTTAGCCACGATCAACCTCCGATTAAACCGAAACAAAAGTGCCTTGGAATGCTGGAAGGTGGCAAAGCAGGTAGGTCTATTTGGCAACTCATAAAATACAGTTTATACAGTTTATACTTCCCATTGAAGTTTCCCGAACTGAACATTACCAAAAGCGTCTATGCGGAGCTGGATAAGATTAAATTCTCGGACGTTCATCTGTTGGTCGATGACGATGGAAATCCCGCTGAAAAGATGGACAGAGTCGAGTGCTTTGGCCTGTAAGGAGGCCCCAGCCACAGCCTTTCGAATGTCTTGGGGAAAAATGTTGTTTGTGCCCCGACAGGTGGCGGATCCTAAGTAAACACGTATGGAGTCACGCGTTTCATCAAGTTTTAGCCGCATTTATAACTAAAATTTAGAGCCCATATTAAGCCCGAATTAAGTGTCCGCATACGCACAGCCTTGTGCGATATGTTAACAAGGTCCTCGATGTCCTTCGCCTGCCTCGTCGAGCTGGCGCTTGTCAGAATTTTCAGCCGCAGAGCGGCGGCGGCGGCGGCACAAACGTGAATATCCCAACACAATGCATTTTTGGCCAAGGGCAAACCGCCACACAAAATGCAAAAACAAAACCGACAGCAGCAACAGCAACAACGACAAAACAGAAACAAGTGAGATACGTAGTTAAACCCTTTTGGCCAACACTCAACCCATGACAGGTGTTTGCTCTGCAAACCGTTTGTGGGGCATAGGGAATTTCGGAATCGTTTGCTCTCCTTGAAGATCCTTTTAAGTTAATATTGGCTTACAAATTATGGAGTTTTTTACATTCTTACTAAGGAAAGAAGGCTGAAAACTGCCTTTGTTTTGTTGAAAATTAATTCTTTTAACAGGCTAAGCTCCATATAATAATATCTGGCCTTTGGGCTACTTATAAATATTCTAGAATTTACTAAGCTATGTTTTAGTTACCTTAAAATGTAATTCGCTTCAAAATAATATATTTATCCCTCAAACGCTGGCTCTGGCTGCTATATCTCCCGAGTTCCTTATTAATATATTACCTTGTCTGAACCCATTCCTGTCAAGAGCATTCCCTATTCGGTGTTGGCCAGGATCCACTGTTCTGCTGTTTTTGTTTACCTGGCAGCGAGTGCTCTAAAATCCGCTTTGACAGCTCGCCTGTCAGCTCAACTCAAACCGAGCCAGGAGGGTGTTGGCCGGGATGCCTGTTTTGGGAGTAAGGCTCAAGGGTTGTGGCAAGGGGATGCTGTACACTTTTTTGCTTGTCTTGTGTCGGGGCAGACCCTCAACTACATATGCTAATGACGAGGCAGGCGGAGGCGGTGAGGCAGCCACTCAGCTGGGGCTTTTGAGCTAGTTTAAGGCCAACAACTCTCGGCTACTGGGCACACACACACACACACACACAACACACATTGGCTTCATCAAAATGAAATTTGTGAGCAAACACACATAAAGTGAATCACGTAAGCAAGCCAGGTAGCTGGGGGACACATGCTGCTAATGTTTTAAGACGGCTTTAAAATGCATTTTAGTCGATGTCACACTAGCTCCTCGTTCGGGTGCCGTCCCCATCACGCATACGCCGCGTGTGTCCCGGCGAAAGGAAGCTTTTGGCACCCCGGCGCAACAATATCAATTAGACAAATGCATTTACATACTCCGATTGCAGATGGCATCCGCAATACCTCCACGTCCACTCCCCACCGAAACAACAATTGCAATTTAATGTGCTGCCTGCCTGCGCTCGGTAATGATAATGTTGTTATGTGCCTATTATGGCTGTTGTTTGTGGGCTCTGCGGCGTCTGGTGGGCTCTGCGAGGACTGAGAGGGCCTGATCTGGGTCCGGCTGCGAACACATGTCATTAGCATTTGCATTATGCGAATTTTGCTGTCTGACAGCACTCAAAGTGATGCAGTTAGGCGACTGCTCCCGGGGGACATCCGCTTGAAAACACCAAATGAAATTAAAGCGGCACCACAAAACGAGACCTAATCGATTGATGAATCCGAGACGGAGCACAGCTTTGACACTGTGACACTGGCTGATCTCCTATTTCTGCTTTGAACTTAATTGTATTATTAATACAATAATACATTATTGTTCTCGTTTGCAAGAAATAATCCAAGTAACATGAAGGGCTCCCTTCAAGGCCCCACACTTACGAAATATTAATCCCCATGAATTTCATATGCCCAAATTCCGAAACAAGGACGAATGCCAAGCCAGGTTCAACCTTGGGGGAGATGGAAGGATCCAGCGTGTGGCCCAGGAACCTTAAGCAATTTCTGATCAAAATATGCGATGGACAGGCTAATATGCAAATACCACCTAAGCAGCTCAGACGCAAAGCAGCTCAACTTGGTACCGAAATAGCTCAGCCACCGCACATATCTCCAGCTCAAGCTAATAACACAGCCACTGTGGAAAAAGTACAGAAAAAAAGCGTAGATGGGATAGGAGTACTCGGGAAAAACTACAACAGCTGCCTACGCCGCTGGAAAGTATGCAAAAGATTTCGCCTGGAATTAAGTTGGCAAAGAGCTAACGTGAAATTTACACCAGAATGGCCATGGATTCGGGGCAAGAGTGCTGCTGTGATGGAGGCTGGAGGAGCGCAGGGCAGGGCAGGAGCGGAGGAAATGTTTGCTCGGGTGTGACATGAAAATTTCATTTGAAATTGAATATGAAAAAAGCGACGCTCGTGTGCGCCGCCGCCTGTGCGACAGCTGCTGCAATTGACAATTATTATTATTGTCAGTGCGAATGAAAGGCAGTCGCCGTAGTCGGGGAAGGGGGGGTTTTTCGGGGATTGGTTGGTATTCATACTCGCATGACACCCGTGTTTCTCATAACCGAGCCCCGAAAATGCCTCGACATCCGTCGGCTTCAATAAAATTCAATGGTCGCATTAAAATCATTTAAATTCTATTGTTTTGTTTGCTTTTTTCTTGGGGTTTTCGGATTGTCATGTATTTTCTTTACGACTGTCAACCGCACACACACACACGCACACAGGAACGGATTCGGGAACAGAGTGCTGCGTCACACACACACACACACACACACAGGACTCCCGCCGCATAAGCTGTTTTCGCTGCGGATTTAGGCGATATCAGCAAATGCATATTTAATGGCCCTGCGATCAATACGATATGCGTGCCGTGTCCCTCGCGATTCGCGCTGCCGATTAATGCAATTTAAGTCCCGAAACAGGCTTTTGTTTAATGTTTTAAAAGGGGGTTTTAAATTGAAAATAGAGAACCGATTTAGAATATTAAGATACCTGTATTTTGGACGGCAGGCTTTTGTGTTTGCTTTTATTTTTCCCAATAAAATCAGTTACCACAGAAATATAATTGTGTTTTATTTGGGTAAATCTGGGAAAAGGAATATATGGAATTTAAAGAAGACTTTAGAATTCGGTAGTTTGACTTTTATTTAAGTATCCAAGGAAACTGCTTACAAAGTTTTGGTCACTAACCATTTTTTCCCTCAATTCTTCTTACTTTCCCACTTACTTTCCACCTAAAAATATATCCCAAATTCCACCTCCTTCACCTAAAAACTCTTAATCGAATTCAAAAACCCCAAAATGAAATCGTTGGCGTCACTTTAAAATCATAACAGCCAAAACGGAGTGGCACCTTCTGCCATCTGCCTTTCCCCTGCTCCTTCCCTCCCCTTTGGCTGTGTGATGTTTGCAAATTCTCAACTTGCGAAAAAATCGCGAGAGCGAAACACGTTGAATGTGCACAGCACGCATTTGCGAAGCGGAGAAGGGGCAAAGGACTTTTGGCTTTGGCAAGGATCTGTCTTGTTTGCATAATGCCAGGCAGTCGGCACTCACCACCACACACTCCCCTTCCTAATGCCACACTCACACACTCACTTGCCATATTGTTGGGGAGAAGAATAAGTCAGCGGTTTTCATTTTACAATTTGATAGCCGAACAGGAATTTTCTGCTGACAGCAGACGGAGCAGGAGAGCTATGGCAAAAGGATTTCCACTTTTGTCCCGTTGATTTGCTTGTTGATTTGCGTAAGTAGCGTTTGGGGGGGGCGTGGCCAGGTCCTAAATCCCTTTGGAACTGCTTTATGGGCGAGATGTTTTTCCATTTGTCGCATTTATAAATTATTTAAAGTGGCAAAGCGCCAGCTAGCTCAGCGTGGCCTGATGAATGTGTGCGCTGACCATCATTGACCCCGTGACCCCAAAAGCAGAGGCATATATGTACGCAAACACTGGCCACTCGAGCACATACTAGTTTTGAAAAATATCCTACACTGAAAGAACAATTTAAGTAGGAAATTTTTACTTTAACAGGCTTATTACAGACTTAAGTTCTGGAAAATTGCGCATACGCCATGTGGGTCAGCTTGAATTTCTCTAATAATGATCTTCTACCCAATTTTCTGTCTTAATAATCTGTTTTCCCGTTTCTAAATATTATTCTAAGTAATTACAACTATTATTAATAATATGCCCAAGCAATAACCGCCTTTTTCCGAGTGCACACACAGGCAGATGGACCAGTGACATGAGCGACCATAAACAGTGGCTAAACAAGGTGCTTAAATTATGCCACAAGATCTGAAAAGCGGCTGTAAATAACAAGCCGGACCAGGCTCCTCCGCCCGCCCACATCCTTCCGCCCTGCGACCCTCTAGGGGCATGCATTCATATTTATGGTTGTCTATCTGTGGCCCCACGTCCTGCTCCTGCTCCTGCTGCTGCTGCTGCTCCCTTGGCCCAGCTGACAAGGCCATGCGTCGCCTGCCACAAGCTGTAGTGTGCGCCGCCCTACTGAACCTACTCCTGGCCTGCTGCTAGTTGTTGTTGGCCTCATGGCTGGATGACTTTGGTTTTGAGAAATCAACGCGTACATATGTGCAGTGGAGGTGTTGTGTGGGTGTGTGTGTGTGTGTGTGTGCTGTTGTGGACGTGGATGTACGCTATTTGCCCGAGTGTTTGTGTTTGCTCAGCGCTACTCAGCTGCTTGCTGTTTGCACATACGTATATGAATATCAGCGGCCAGCGTTTAGCTTCTGATGCCAAGCCAGAGTTGCGACTTTGGCGGTTTTCCGGCCTGGCTAAGAGCGGCGAAAAGTTTTGGTCTTGGAAGCCCCTTCAAAGTTGTTAGCGGTTGCGGTGTCTGGAGTCTATTTCTGTCGCTCATCTATTTTGGTATCAGCACATACATAAAAGGACTACTAGAGACTTACAGTTTAGGCAACAAATTTATTGATTTGAAAACCATTAAATAATTAATTCAATTTAGAATAGTAATTGTTGCCTAATTTTTATAGTAATATAGTAACTGTTGCTTAATTTTTACCTAATTACTTAAGTAAATCTTGCTTAAATAAGCCAGAAATTGTGTAGAACATTATTGAAGTATTATAACAATGGAACAAACTAAAAGGAATAATTTAGTATCTTGAGTATTTATTACAGCAAAATGCCTTGGTTGTAAGATTGTTTTTACTCAAGAAGAAATAAAGATACATATTCTTATTCAGGAAGTCGAGTTCTCTCAGAGACTCTGCACTCGTATATTAATGGTATCATGACACTGTATTAAAAACTTCATTAATTGGCGTTTTCATTAGAAGC
>JAEIIF010012060.1:0-15339 GCA_018874455.1 Drosophila trapezifrons
GCATTACCATTTTACATGTTTATACCGATATACACACATTATACATCTATATATACAGGATTATACAGATATACTATACTCTATATATACAGACGTACCTAGGATTAAGCAGGAGTCGGTCCAGAGCACCCCCCCAAGGCCAGTTTCATCGCTTAGCTCAGGGACTACTCGATGTGTTCGCAGATACTGAAAGATATTGATACGATTGATATTTTGGGGGCCTGGCTCGATGGATCGGTGGATATCTGTGTGGCTTTCGTGTGTATTGTATTGTGGCGTCTGCAGTGGCTATTTCGTTGCAGACCTCGTTTCTGGTGCAGCTCCGATTAGTTTTTACGCGGGACTAGGAAGATCCCATAGAACTCCATAGATAATGCTTGAATAAATGGTTTATTTCCAACTGAAGAGAGGGATTTTATTGCGGAAGAGAGCTCAAAAAGGTTACAATTAATAAAATAATAATTTTACCTGGTTTTTCGTTTGCTCATAATTGTGTTACAACTGTTTGAATTTATTGTTAAACACGTTATTGTTTGAAATAAATATTATTTTATTTAAAACTGTTTCTCTTTTATATTTTGTATTTAATGTTTTATTTATTATTGTTAAAAGTGCGCCTTGGATTTTAAACATATAATCGATAATGTATAAATATTATCGATATATTATCGACCTCTGTCTGGAACAGTGCTGCCAACGGAGAAAATAGTCAAATTTGCAACACTGGCCTGGAATCGCGATGGACAAGGACAGGGAGAACGACGCTCTCCGGCGGAGGCTTCTGGAGGCTGAATCTGGGGCGAGGCAGGATGAGGCGACGCGCCAGCGGCATCTGCAGGTGCTCCAGGAACTGTGGCAACCGAAGGGCGTACCGGTGGGCGTGCCTGGCGAGCGTCTGCGGCAGCTGCTGGAGGAGGTGCGAGCGAGAGGGGACCACGACCTGTTGCGGAACTGGCAGCTGTGGCTAAGTGAGCTGATCCTGGCCAGAAGGGTGATCCTGGTGAGGCCCCACCTGCTGGTGGAGTGGCTGATGGGCGGCGGGAATCGGGAGAAGTTGGCGGAGGAACTGAATCTGCTGCTGTCGCTGCTGAAAACGTTGCCCAAGGAACAACTGCCCGCCTACTGGCCAGGACTGGCCATGTTGCCCCATTCCAAGGATGTGAAAGGAGCTCTGCTCCTTATCAAGTGCCAGGAAGCCGTGCTGGTCGACTTGGAGCAGTCCGAGGAGGGTAATTCCAGCCAAAATGCTGCAGATTCCCTCATTCGTTGCCACTTCGAGGGCTGTTGGCTGGACGCCAAGGAGCAGGAGCAGCTGCCCCTGATAGTGACCCACAGCCTGCAGCTGCTCCAGAAGCTCGTGGCCAGGCAGCCAGACTACGCTGCCCTACATGTGCCCGAACTGATGGGCATAGTCCAGTGTTACGTGCAATATGGAGCGGAAGGTGAAGCCCCGGCCAAGACGCAGCTGCCAAGGAAGGTGCAGCCCGCCCAGCAATCCGCCGCCTATGGACATGAGGAGGAATCGCTGGAATCGGAGCAGCAGACCGCCGCCGGCAGCAAGAGCCGCTCGGGCGGGCGGAAGAACAAGGTGCGGAAGATGAGATCGCTCGCCAAGCAGCGCAACCAAAACAACAACGCCAATGAATCCCTTCCGGTGGAAAGTGCTCCCCGGGACCGCCTGCTGCTGATGGGCAATCTCGACTACGGCTGTCTTACGGGCGACTCCGGCGAGAACTGTCCTCCCTCCGATTCGGATCAGTTGTCGGGACCCAAGCAGCTCCGACAGCTGCAGGCCAAAGTGCGGATCTCCGCCCTGCAACTGCTGGGATCTCTGACGAAGCAACTTCCCCGCCGCACGCTCTACGGTTACTGGCACGCCCTGTTTCCCAGCGGCGACTCCAGCGGTGGCGGCCACCTCCTGCTCCTGGGCCAAACGGACAGCAATTCCCGCTGCCGTGCTATGGCCTTGCAACTGGCTGCCCAGCTGCTGTACGGATCCAAGGGCTACCTGAGCCAGGCCTGCTCCCGGGGGCCCAGCAACTACACTCCATTCGCCGTGAGCCTGGCCAGTTCCGTGCTCTCGGCCTATCGCTCGCTGTGCTCCATTTTGGAGAGGGAGTATGCGCCCCCAGTGCTGACACAGTGCCTTAAGTGCCTGGCCGTGCTCGTGCAGGCCACACCCTTTGAGCAGCTGGAGATGGGCTTCGTCTACGAGTTTGTCGGCCACGTGAAGAAACTAATCAAGAGCGCGGACTCTCCAGTGGCTGTGTCGGCGCTTTTGGTCATGGAAATGCTGGTGGCTACGCCAAAGCTTACGCCGGAGATGGCCAGTGCCATTGGACTCGCTCCAAGTCACCGGGACCTCAAGCTGGAAGAGCTGCAGTCCGGCCAGGACTTCCTAGAGCTCTGCGACTCGGATACGGAGCTGGAGTTAGAGGAGGAGGCTGAGCAGCAGCAGCCGCCGCAACAGAGACCACTGAATCCCGTTCAACTGGCTGCCGCGCCCATTCCCCGGAATTCTTGGCTGCTCAGGCAGGTTCTGAGGCAGCTGGAGAGCTTGGGTACGGGGCCTCCAATGCGTGTGGAGTGCTTCCAGGTACTTATAGCCATGGCGACCCACGTTGGGCTGCTCCGCGGGCATCAGGCCCGCTTGTCGAGAGTTCTGTTGGAAGGATTGAGGGATACCACTGCTGATGTCAGACTCTACTCTGCCCGCTGCTTGGATTCCGTTGGCTATCAGCTGGGGCGACTGGTCCCAGAACCGCCAGAACGCGAGATGCAGCTTTCCTTCTGGCTCCATCTGATGCCTGGCATTTACGGAGCCTACGATGACGCCGCTGCAGCTTCCCTGAAGTGTGCCCTCTGCGATGCCCTGTCCAACATGGGCAGTTTTAGCTTCGAGAAGTTACCTGCTGGTCAGAGGAATGCTCTGTTGGCTTTCCTAAGCGGCTGTGCCAGCGACGATGGCGAGGAGCCGCTGGTGAGGGCCGCAGCTCTGCGGGCACTCGCTGTCTACGTGCTCCATCCCTCCCTGAAGGCCGATCTGGTCTTTGTGGAGAATGCAGCGGAGCTAACGCTGCGAATCATCAACGATCCCCAGTTGGCCGTAAGGATTAAGGCTGCCTGGGCCTTGGGCAACATCAGTGATGCCCTGATCGCAGCCATTCCCAACCACTCGGAGAGGATATCCGAAGAGCTCCTCGGACGCCTCATCCAGGCGGCCACTCAAAGGTGCGGCGATCAGGACAAAGTCAAGGCCAATGCCGTCCGATCCCTGGGTAACCTGCTCCAGATCCTGCAGCTGCAAGCCACCGAGAACACCGAACAGATGCAGCTGGCCATGTCCAAGCTCCTGGACTGTGTGCGATCCGCAGGCAGTGCCAAGGTTAAGTGGAATGCCTGCCATGCCATCGGAAACCTGGTGAAGCACAGGGCCTTCTTCGCAACCAATCAGCTGGCGGGGATCCTGTTCCCGGCCCTGACCCAACTGGTGGTCCAGCATGCCAACTTTAAGGTGCGCATCAATGCCACGGGAGTGCTGCTGCAGGTGGAGCTGCGCCAGGATTTCGGAACCCACTTTCCACAGGTATGGCGCTCGCTTCTCGATGCGCTTGAGCGCTCCAACGCCCTGGACAACTTCGAGGAGTACAACCACAGGGACGCGCTGCAACAGCAGCTCTGCCTGGCCATGGCCCACCTGCTGAAGTTGGCCAAATCCTCTGATCTGCCGCCGATGCGCGAGGCTCTGGAAGAGGATCGACTGGACGAGGTGCGAGGCACCTGGCGACGAGTAGCATTCCGCATTGTGCCAGAGCAGTCGGCGCCGCTCTTTACATGCAGTCCACTTTTGGAGCAACGCCTGCAGGCGGATGCTACGCCGCCGCAGCAGCGTTCGGCCCTGGCCTTCATTGTGAGCACACTCCGGCTGGACCCGTAGGCGGACGACGGGCATAGCTTTAACCCACTTGGCCAAGCCAGTATATAACACTCACATAAACCATGTATCCTCAAATAAAATCACTTTTTAACAGAGCTAAGCTGTTCTCTTTACACTCTTTCAATAACAACGGCATATATAAAGGTAGTCTCATCGAGAGAGCTGCTCTCTTTTGAGGACGTTATTGCTATTGCTACTTCTTTCTAGCGCTTGTCTTTCTGAAGGCAAAAAGAGAGAGAGAGAAAACGTTTAACGCCCTCAACAAAGCTGATGTGACTACCGTTATATGGTGTCATGAGCGTTAGCACAGTAATAGTCCTTGTTGGCAATGCTGTTACTTTCCAATTTCTACAAATATGTTCTGGAAGGGCCAGTCCCCAAGTAAACGAAATTAAAATGCAACATAAATTTTTAGAAAGTGTATTTGTATATATGCGTGTATATATAATGTGTGGGTTTACTTAATTTGATTTGTTAGTGATCGCGGACCGTCCTCCTGCTCCCCTCAAAAGCTTCGGAATCCGGCAGACGGACCGCCGACCGATGGATGTGTGTTGCGTGTGTTTATTTACTAAAATTCCTTCCAAGTATCGGGTGTTCTGTATACTTATAATTGTATGGTTAGCATATGAATTACATGGTTGGCTGGCATTGAACAAAATATAAAAAAGAGATGCAAACGATTGGGTAAGGTTGGTTGGTTGTTGTTTAAATTAACATGTCGAACTAAAAAAAAAATAATAAAAAAACAATCATAAAAGAGTCGAGCGTGCGCCGGGCGTCAGCGGGCAAAAGAAGTGCGGTCCCGCTGGCATCGGCTGTTTTTTTTTTTTTTAGTTTAGTTTTTAAGTTTTTTTTTTCATGGTTTTCTTCCTTGTTTCTTTCGTAAAATCTAAGTCTAAGCTGCCCCCAGAAGCCCCATGTCTATGTCTCGTGCTCTCCACTTGCTCCGCGGCCCCCTTCCGCCGGAACAGCGGATCGCTGCTCGCCCGACTGCAGCTCGCGGACCAAGCGCTTTGTGTCCGTCGCACCGTCATCGCCGAAGCTTAGCATTCGCTTGCCGCCGCGCACCTTCTCGTTCATCAGGTGAAGGTCCTGAAGGGGAAACACAAAGGCGAGAAGGGGTTAGAGTCAGTAGGAGGCAAGGCTTTAAAGGATCCCTACGATGTTTGACATACAAACTAGAGCTCACCTTGGCGGGGCTGTGGTAGAACCTGTAGACCATCTGGTTGGGCGACTGCTGCAGCTGGATGTCGTTTTTGGGCATCTGAGTAACGAACAGAGAGTGGCTCTGGGTAACCTTCTTGGGCTGGGCGGCCCGTTCCTTGGGGTGCGGCGACAGCAGCAGGTCCGTGGTACGGCCACTCACGTCCGGAGTCACGTTCAGGTAATCGATGGCGAACTGTCGCATCATCGGGACATACACATTGTTGTAGAAGTGGATAATGTCCCTCACCTTGGGCTCACCATTATCATGGGTGCCGATGAAGACCTCCCGATAGACGCTGTTCACCGCCTGCGGCTGGTTGCGATACGCCCTCATGATGTCGCTGAACTTGGGCTCCTCCATTTTCTTTACCTGCAAGGTGGCGATATTATATAAGCCCTTGAGTCCAGCTCCCTCGGATAGTACTCACTTTAATGTAGATATATATTGCACACATGATTATTTGATCGAGGTGGCGGTCCTTCATCAAGTCCGTGTCGTGGGTGATCGAGTGCTCGAAGATGTGCCAGATGCACTCGGGCGCCTTCTCGCACAGGCTGAGCTCCGAGCAGAGCTTCTGGATGCGCAGCCAGCCCAGGAGGTAGACCTTGCGCAGGAAGATCTGCAGGGGGCCGGCGGTGCGATCGCGATTGACCACCAGCGATGTGGCCAGCGGCGGCGGAGCGGAGGCGATCAAGTACCAGACAAGCGAGTTGTGGGACCAGGCCAAGCGCTCCAAGCACGTCTCCTCGATGGAGTTGAGATGCTTGATCAGCGAACGATTCAGGCAGCCCTCGTGCGAGCCGTGGCGCACCACGATCTCGATGATCTTCTGAAACTCGAACGAACTAATACTTAAACACTCGAGCACCCAAGGGAACTTGAAGTCCGTCTTGTAGGCCTCCAGCACCAGCTCCACACAGCAGCCCATCAGCGTGATGTTGAAGATGTCCAGCGAGATCTTCTGCACCAGCAGACGCTTGAGATCGATGTCGGGCTTGTTCTGGATTTCCGCCTGCAGGATCTTGTCCAGCAGGTAGAAGTAAAAGGACTTGGCCAGCCGAAAGCGGCTCTTCGCCTCCGTTGACGGATATTTGGCGAGAAACTTTTGCTTGAGGTCCTCGATGATGTTCAGCAGCTTGGCGATCACCTCCTCGCCAGCTTGCCTTGAAGGGGGAAGCAAGAAAATGGGAAATAAGAGAGCTGGAGATATCTCTATCGGGCAGGGACAAGTATTGTTATCCTATTACTAAAGATATATAAGCAGTTCCCATAACTGAACTCTAAACTATTTTCATTGCATTAATAGTTGCTACGCAGTCAGCTATTTGTTTACCCAACTCCGAGTGAATCCGAGACCTTTAACAAGCTCTCTACATTCAATGTTGGCTTCTCCTAGAGTTCTTCTGGCTACACCTGGTCAATACCAGTGAATTCTAAATGTTTACCCCCTTTGTTTGATAATAAATAAGAGTAGTGTCTCCTCCTGGCACCGCACAGATTTCGAAGAAAGAAAATAGAGGAAGTGGAAGCCCAAGAGAACCCGATATATCGCCCCCAACTGACTTGACTGACTCACTTGACGAAATCCGTGGGCTCGGTGATACGCCCAAAGGCGATCAGCTGCTTTACATTGTTGGTTGCATTGCGGACGGGCTCGAATTTATCACCGGCCATGGCCGGCTGGGCGGGCAAATCCTGCTTGCGGGTAAGCGGCGTCACCGGCGGACGCAGAGCCTGGTCATTGAGGCCAGTGTGATCGCCCGCATCGTAGGCGCTCAGGATGCGCTCGTCGAACTCGCCGACACTCAGCACATACTGCTCGTAGCTAATGTTGAGCGATTTAAGATTGCGCTCGAAGTTCTCGTTGGCCAGCAGCCCCAGCATTGTGTCCTTGCTGCCATAGATGGTCTGTGTGTGGAAGACAAGAAGGATGTTAGATGGAGGCCACCTAGAGGGGCTACAACATAAACGTACCGAGGTCTGAAAGAAGCTCGACATGATCTCGCGAAAGGTGGTGGCCTTCATGGCCTTGGCCTCGTCGGTCATGTCGCAGAAGTAGGCCAGGATGCAGTACTGCTTCTGGCGAAAGTCCACCTCCGTCCAGTTGGGCGGCAGGCCCTCGAACTTGGGGTTGATGAGATCGGTGCGCTTCTCGGCCAGCACATTGTTGTATATCAGATCGATGCAGCAGATCATCAGGTTGAACGAGGTGACCAGGTCCACGGTGTTGCTGGGCTTCTGGTTCTTTGCGCAGAGGAACAGGCGCCAGCAGAAGTCGTCCAGCTTGATGAAGGAGCACTTGCCATTGGCATGGCTTGAGTGCAGCGAGCTGTGTTTGGAAGGAAGATTTAGCAGGGTTCGCGTGGATGGGTCGGGACGGGACTTACATGTACTTGGAGTGCTTTTTCTCGTTGGGCGGACACGTAAAGATCAAGTCGAATATGGTGCGGAAGCGCTTGTACAGCGTGAATGTAATGCTGAACTTGCGGTCCAGGACCTCGATCTCGTTGACGAACTCCTGCGGCAGGTTGGCCATGTCGCACCACAGCTTGATCTTTGTCTTGAAATCGTAGATGCTGCGTAAAGGAGGAAGAGCAGAGTTAGAGCTGGAGAAGGCAGGAGAGACGCAAAACAAACCTCATTTGGCAGCAGCGCAGCAGGTTGTTCAGGGAGACACAGTTGCCGCGCACCACCGCGTCCTGGCCAATCACTGTCGGCGTACTGGATCTGCGGCAGGCGGCGTAAAGGGCACAGCACAGCCAGTGCATGGACTCGCCCTGCCACCAAGAAGAACAGCAAGTATCGAATTAATCCAGACCAAAGCGGGAGCCTTCACTTTACTCACCTCCAGCGAACAGCGCTGCGAGACCTTGAGGTACATCTCGAAGCCATCGATCTCCGTCTGACGGTCCATGTTGAGCTCGCGGCACAGGTTGGTGTACTTGGCCTTGGCCACCTCCTGGCTGTCATCGGGCGGCGCCGTGGATCCGCTGACCACCTCAGCGCCCAGCTCCTGCGGCTCGCTGGTGGTCTCGCTGCCGCTCATTGTTGCTGCTGTTCTGCTTTACTCGCGCCCTGCTGCTGCCGTCAGCAGCCTCGAACCGGCACTGGACACAGGAAGGGGAATGGGTAACAGGAGCGCGATGGGGACGGTGCGGGCACGGGCGCGGACACGGGTTGGGGGTGGTACGGACTTTTCACGGAGCGGAGCTGGCAAGCTGGCCAGCTGGCAATGTAGAGAATGGCGAACGGCGAACGGGTCGCCTTCCTGCGGGTGGCTGCTGATGGGCTGCGCTTTCCGGCGTGGCTGCGGTTGTGCGCTGCTCTCTCCTCGGATCACGGACATATAACTTTCGGCGCCGCACTGATTAATAAGTTTCCATTTCTCGCCTCGCCATAGAAAAAGGCGGGAAAGCGGAGGGTTGCTGGGGCCATAGAATCTGGTCTATCGATATCGAGAGGCGTGAACTCGCCGTGTTACGGACCAATGATGTCATTTCCGCTTTTTTCCCGTCAGATTCAGCTTTTTTAGAAGTGTGATTGCGGGAAAATTTTGAAAACAGCGGGCAGCGGGAGTTCCAGCTTTTTTTTTAGAACATTTAAGCAGACTTTTTTACTTTACTTTTACTACTCGAGTGCTGTTTTTATTGAGTTTGACGGTTAAAATGTTCATAATGTGTTTCACTTGGAGCAGCGTAGATATTTACTTATATTGAATAATATCCCTCAAAAGTCCACACATAAACTTGGCGCTTCTTCCATCGCTAATATTGTGAAATTCGTTATTTTATGTATAAGATCCAAAAAACCAACAACATATTTTCTAAAAATCAGCCTTTTTCTTAGCTCAGAAAAAAATGACACCACTGCGGACGGACTGCTGACGGGAAACGATAGCTGGGCGGGGAGTGGACTGTTATCGGTAGCCGCCCTGCCACCGATCTCGCGATATTTAAATAATTAGTAAATAAACAGAAAATCACGTAAAGAGTTTTCCGCATGTTATTAACGTATGACTAATGGCATATTTTATTTGGGAGCACAAAAAAAAACAATATATTACAATAAAATATTGACAGCTTGGGGGAAGTCTTGCGTGGAAGCCTCCTTGGGAGTTCCTCAGTTCCTTGATGGAAAGTCTCCTGTTTTGGTTAGTGGAATCTCTTTCGCCTCCGCCTCCTCTTGGGGATCACTCCCGCCAGTCGCCGATGATTTGGGAGGAGGGCACCAGTTCGAAGCGAGCATTGGCCAGATGCGGAGGCAGGCCAGATCTGGGTCGGAAGAAGGGAGCTGGTTGGGCGTGAACCTTGGGACCGGGTGGAGCAGCAGCAACTGCTATTTTGGGCTTGATCTCTGGCTTAACCTGCGTTCTCACCGGAGCGGTTCCCGCGTCCACGCTGTCCAGGGTATTCCTTACCACAAACTGCTGCCGGGGCTGGGTCTGAGGTCTGGCTCGAACCATTGGCATTGGCATAAAGCGGAAGAGACGGGGAGCGGCAGCGTCATCTGGGGCGTCGTCAGTGGCCAGATCCTCATCCCCAGTAGCAGCGGCACCAGGTGGAGCGGCGTTGGCGGTAGCGATACCTGCTCCTGCGATTCCAGCTCCGCCTGCAGGGGGAGTCCACATGGCAGCCAGCCGGATGGGCACAAAAGCTGGAAGCCTGACGGTGATGGGTGTTCCGGAGGGTAGCTGGGGTCCGGGAGCAGGCACCGGCAGTGGAATGGGGATGGGAATAGGACGCGGTGGAGGCGGTGGCGGTGGTGGCAACGGCGGCAAAGGCCTTCTGGTCGTCGTTTCCACTGGCGGGGCAGCCGTAGTCGTGGTCGCCGACTCCTGCTCCACCTCCTTCCAGGCCTCCAGCAGGGTCAGCAGCTCGTCCTTGGTCATGTGACCCAGACCAACGGGATTGTAGGCCCACTCCCCGCCGAGTCCCAGTCCGAGTCCGCCACCTACAGTATTCCAGCCGAGCGGGGGCAGGGCGGGCTGCGGCGCTAGGTGCTCCAGGTGCTCCAGGTGATCCAGGTGCCCGAGGGGAGCCTCAAACACGGATCTCTGGGGACGCGCGAGGAGCAGCTGCTGGCCGGCCGTCCAATCGAACATCATCTGCAGCAGGAAGCCCAGCAACGTCGCACCAACTGACCCGAACATGACTGACTTTGAATTGTGGGGCCTCTGGGCGGAGCACTCTCTTATATATCTCCCTCCTCCTCCTCCTCCTGCTATCGGAAGAAGGAAGGAGGCCAAGTCCAGCGAAACGGAAGCGCACGCATTTGGTGGCGGTACACGGAGAAAAAGCAGGGGTCACTTGAAGAACGATAAAAAATACAATTGGGGATTCCCTTAAAGTGACTTTTCTATGTAACAAATATTTCTTAATATTTAATAGTTCGACGAATACTGTGTCTTGATCCCATCTTGTGTTATTTTCAGTGTGTAAACGGGTTTAACCGCTCCGCACGACGCGCCAGGAGCCCACCGCGATGGTCAGTCCCAACGCACACGCACCTCCAAGTACCACAGGCAGTTTAATTGCCAAGTCCAAGTCCAGTCCCTGCTTCCAGTCCGGTTTCTCGAGCGAACCACTTTTCCTTTTTGGGCCCACAAACGGGGATGTGGAAAACTAAGATGGAAGCTGCGGGCGAAACCAGTTGGGCCCACTTTGGTCACCGACTTTTGGGCGGTCCGCTGTCGAGGAAGCATCTGAAACATGCGTGCGGGCGCACTTCCTCCATCCGTGGCTGTGGATTTGGTGCAGGTGTTGCGTAACACCACCATTACGAGTCCTAGACGATGATGGGAAATTGGTGCGGCATGCCACAGATTCCGATTTATGTTGGTTAATAATTCAAATTGAAATGAAGCCAGGAAAACCGGAGCTGGCATTGTGGACCCCTTTATAATCATATATTTAAATTTCTCCCGCCATTTGACATTGAAAAAAGCCAGATTCGACGGGAAAAATGCTTGATTGGCAACACTGTGGAGCAAGGAAAATTTCCAATAAACGAACAGGGGAACAGAAAGGCTCAGCAAGTGCCGCTTAAATATCTGGCAACTCTGGCAGAGTTCAAATAACTGTTAGTCTCAGGGATGCAAGAAACCGTTATTTAAACATTTCGCGGGCTAAGAGTTGCATTTGTGAGAATTTCATTCTTGCTTAGATTTATGTGCGCCTGGTAAGCTAAATTAATAACACTGTGAAGCAAGGAAAATTTGCAATAAACGAAAAGCAACAGGAGGGCTTATCAAGTGCCGATTAAATAGGTGGCAACTCTGGTTAGTTTAAATAACGGTTAATCCCAGGGCTTCGAACAACCGTTATTTAAAAACTGCGCGGGCACAGAGCTGCATTTTGTGAGAATCGGCGCGGGCGCAGAGTTGCTTTTAGTGGGAGTCGACTTCTTGCTGTGATTTCTGTGCGCCTGGTAAGCAAAATCCGAGGTTCTCTAGATTTGTGCGGTAACTACGTAAACTTGGAATATGAAAACGAAGGAAAATTTCCAATAACCGAACAGAGGAACAGAAAGGCTTAGCAAGTGCCCATTGAATAGGTGGCAGCTCTGGCCAGTTCAAATAACTGTTAATTTTAAGGATTCAAATAACCGTTATTTAA
This sequence comes from Drosophila trapezifrons, assembly GCA_018874455.1. Taxonomy (NCBI): domain Eukaryota; kingdom Metazoa; phylum Arthropoda; class Insecta; order Diptera; family Drosophilidae; genus Drosophila; species Drosophila trapezifrons. The sequence continues at coordinate 11,762 of JAEIIF010012060.1, forward strand.
AAATTGCGCGGGAACAGAGTTGCATTTTTTTGGAAATCGGACAGAGCTGTATTTTTTGAGAATCGGACAGAGTTGCATTTTGTGTGAATCGGCTTCTTGCTAAAATTTCTGTGAGCCTGGTAAGCTAAATCCGAGGTTTTCTACATCTGTGCGGTAAATACGTAAAGTTCGGATATGAAAGCGAAGGAAAATTTCCATAAAGCTAACAGAGGAACAGAAAGGCTTAGCAAGTGCCCATTGAATAGGTGGCAACTTTTGTCAGTTCGAATAACTGTTAATTTCAAGGATTAAAATAACCGTTATTTAAAAATTGCGCGGGAACAGAGTTGCACTTTTTGGGAATCGGACAGAGTTGCATTTTGCGTGAATCGGCTTCTAGTTGAGATTTCTGTGCGCCTGGTAAGCAAAATCCGAGGTTCTTTGCATTTGCGCGGTAAAAACGTAAACTTCGGTTATGAAAACGAAGGTTTGCCGTTATACGTTACGTACGAGAGCACCAGGCGTGCAGAAATGTACGTAGGTAACCTTTTATACATTTTTTAAATAAAAACAAGGATATTGAAATTGCACGATTTACCTGACAGTATTATGACTAACGTTATGAACCTCAATATTAGCATTTAAAGAGTCAAGCTTAAAGGTTTTTGCATTTAATAACTTTATTTTATTAATAGTTTCATTTTATTTATATATTTGCGCGCGCGCGGTAATCGATTGCTTTTTTCTGGAAACATGGTATAATTTCAGTATATTTTGTCGTAGCCCGGAGGGTATATTTCAACGGACCGGCGACGGTCACACTGCTGACGTGTTTCCAACGAATCCCAAACACGAATCCACCAGAAACCCCCAATACACCGCCTGCTCGCCCGTCGTCGCCCGCGACGTTGCAACATAGTTTTCACCGCAAGCGGTGCCTCATCGCAAGGACACGTACCAGGCGCTGATTTGAGGCAGAATCCAGTCAGCAACCCGGACAATCTGAGCAGTAATCTAGGAGGCGGAGCGACACGGTTCGATCAGCTGGCTTGTGAAATCGAAAGAAGCCCTTTGACTCCTGACTCAAACTTCATCAGGCAAAGCGGAGAGCGGACAAAGCCACATCGAAAATAAATAGAGGTAGCTGCTGCTGCTCAGCCAGGCGAGGATCGAAGCTGAACCCATACAGCGAAAGAGCGAGAGAGAGAGGCGGCGGCGAAGTGCAGCCGTGGCCAGCGCGATAGCGAGCGAATCCCGCGGAGAAACGTAACCAGACACACAAGCGAAGCCATGGCGCTGCTAACCATGATAGCCCGGGTCATCGACGGTCTGCCGCTGGTGGGGACCATGCAGGATGACGAACAGGTAGCCACTTTCGCCTTGTGCTTTGCATTGTTGCCGCTATCGCCATAACTCAACTACTTTCACTTTCTCTTGCAGAGCGGACGCAGCATACTGGACTACCAGAACCAGGCCAAGATGCTCTTCCGGAAGCTGGGCACGCACTCACCAGCTCGCAGTAGCATCGAAACCGGACCCTACCTATTCCAGTAAGTAATCCATCCTCTCTCTCCCTGAAGGGGGAGTCGTTGGACTTGACCTGACAATGGGTGACTTGCGTCACTTGATAAGATCTGAATGAAACTCATTATGTTTGTGGAGCTCCAATCGAGATGATGCAATGTGCAGCCTTCTAAATAATGTCTCATTCCCCACTCTAACCATCCAGTTACCTTATTGAGAACGATGTCTGCTACCTGGTGATGGTGGACAAGATGTACTCCAAGCGACTGGCCTTCAATTATCTGGAGGACCTGGCCCAGGAGTTTCATGCCAACTATGGCAGACGGGTCAATTCGGTGACGCGGCCGTACGCGTTCATCGAGTTCGACGTGTACATACAGAAGGCGAAAAAGCAGCTGACCGACCGCAGGCGCAACATCAGCAACATCAACACACAGCTGCAGGATGTGCAGCGGATCATGGTACAGAACATCGACGATGTGCTCCAGCGCGGCACCGTACTGGCGGGTAACTGACTACTAACAGATCTCTAAAGCTAGCGATATGAGATTCCCCAACAGCAGAGCCCCCTATCTTATCTGTTTCCACTTTCAGAGCTGGACACCAAAACCCAGAACCTGTCGATGATGTCGCAGAAATACAAGAAGGATGCCAAGCTGCTCAACCGCAAGTCCATGTACGTGAAGGCGGCAGCCGTGGGCATCCTATTCCTAGTGTTCATACTGTACTTCTGGGTTCTGTAATATTCGCTGGCAGCTCCACTAGTGTGTTTTGGCCCTTGGCCACTCGGAGCGGTGCGTTCTTTCCAGCTTGTTGGAGGTCGACGTCATAGACGAAAGGCTGGAAGATATTTGGAGAGACGCGTACACCTGTACCCCCACACACACACACACACACATACGACACCACACATACATACATATATATATATGTTTAATTCGTAAGCAGTCGTCGACAGACATTGAAAATGGGGGCGAAAAGCGAAAAACTAAAGAGCAAAACACACTTGACACGCCCGTTGCTTCCGAGGCTTGTTTAACTTCTAATTTTAACTTACTTTTGTGTTATTTCCGGTCTTGGATTCCATTAACTATTAACTCCGGACCCTTGCCCTCGCCCTCGCCCTCGCCCTCGCCCCCCTCGCTCATTTCTTTTACCCTTTCTCTGGCTAACCAGCTCCAATTTCCCCACTTTGCTGGCGGTCCCTTTGTTTGCGCAGGTTTTCTGCATTTTTGATTACGATTCAGTTTCAATTCAAACCGCCGCCAGACCGACCTTTGAGCCAAGTCGGCAGGCCAGCAAAATGTTTAAATTATAATTGCTAAAAATGATCCGTGTATGTGTGCGTGTACATGTCTAGATTGTAGATGGAATCGCTGTGCCGATAGGTACACTGCACAGCGATCCGTTCGATGGGTGATTGATACAAAACAAGAAAAACATAGCAAAGAAATCGAAAAGGAAACGATTACAGTTTTAGGCAATTTATATGAATAAAATTAAGGCAAATAAATCAATTTACATTGTTTAATAAAAAGACAAACCCGAGAAAGAAACCATACTTTCTTCCTTCCCTCGCGCTCATATCATTTAGCAAGCAGCTGATCAGCCGATTATTATCATCATCCAAACGGTTTCTAATAGAGGAGAACCTAAAGAAGCCTTCTGATTGGTCCGTTAAGAGAACGGCCATTATTTAAACAGCAAAATAACCGTTATGGGAAGGCTTCAGTGCAAGTCAACAGCTGATTGCACTGTTCTTGTTGAGCGCTTCTGTGCGCCTGGTACAAAAACAGAATAAATGTTATATGTATTTATCTAGCTGAAGACCAAATTTTTTTTGCAACAAATAACAATCCAACAACAATTATGCACGAATTGCCCGCATTTGCCCCATAAATTCTTTGTGCCCGTGATTTGTATACCAGGCGCGAAGAAAATGCAGCAAGCAGCTCTCCGGCTGTTAAAATCATCTGAAAGTAACGGATCTTAAGAGAGGAGAGCGTTAAGAAAGTCTTCTGATTGGTCAAAGGACGGGCGGCCATCTTAGCACTGTTCCGTTAGTTGAGCTTAGA
>JAEIIF010012119.1:0-10949 GCA_018874455.1 Drosophila trapezifrons
AATCCAGTTTTCCCCTAAATTAAAAAAATATGTTAATTTCAAGCATGTAGGTACAATAAATTGGGTAACTATCGGCTAGACTCTAGACTCTTTTACAGTGTTTTGTAAAACACATTTAAATAATATAGTTCCGAAAAACCCCTAAGTTTTCCCCCTAAACATTTCGGCCCCCTAAAATTCCCCCTAGGACGTCAAAAAGCCCCTAAATCTAGGGGGGAAACCCCTGATCAGGGAACACTGAGTCTAGAATAGAGATGGAAGTAACATCGACGATATACCGATAACTGTCCACTTTGTACAAACATCGATTGATATATACGAATTCAGTAGGCGATATTTTTAGTGACCTCCGTTAGGGGTGGAAACACACCGATAAGATCATCGATGTCTTATGGCGACTATCGATGCTTAAGTAGGGACAGCGTCCGTTACTATGCAAACTAGTCCTTTAGTTTTTGAAGTTTACGAGCTTGCAGTTTCAAAACTATGTGTATCGAGGACAAATTGGGCGTTTTTCTGCTCCGGCCGCAAAGCACAAATAGTTTCCAGCCACAGATCAAGATCTAAAAATGTAAATGTAAAATGTACATCTAAATGTAATGAAAATTAATATTAATTTGTTCTTTTTTGACCGAAATTAACTTTTTAATGAGCCAATTGCATACTGCATACCCCTGCAACCTTAGGCTTACCGAAATATACTTTCTTTCTTGTTTATACTAAATCAGCAAGAAGAAAGTTTCTTATCTTTTGAAAACATCGATCATATAAGTGTTCCCCTTGCTCATTTTAACTAACATTATGTGAATTTATTGAAGATTGAAGGTTGAATTGATTTAGCAAAGAAAACAGGCCACATTTAACATAAAATTTAAATTTATTTTCATTGTACACACAATTTTAAGTGTCCGTATGGCAAGAAAGCAATCACTGGGTGTTACATTAAACCATGTGCCGATCCTCCTCCTCTTCCAGCTCCATCTCCAGCTTGCGGAAACTGCGGAAGAAATCGCGAGTCATGAGCTTCATCTGCGGCGTCAAGTACTTGGGGAAAGTATCTGTCAAGGAAGAGAGATATAACGTCAAGAAAGAATCTAGAATATGCAAAATAACCTACAATTAAATTCGATAATGAGATCTCCGAACTGATCAATTTTCTTGTTGGCCTCTCTGATGGCCGTCACAGCGTCCATGTTGCGGCACTTGGGCAGCCCCTCAAGAGGAATTACCCTGGTGTAGCCTGGCTGCACCACGTCTGTGATGACGACCTTCAGCTGCCGCTTGTCCAAGGTGGAAATGAAGAACATGAAGCCTGTGAACGCCTGGCACAAGTCGATATCGTGGCGATAGACCAGATCGTGGTGGTTCTTCCGCTCGAACTTGGGATGCGGCTTGTCGGCGGCTATGAAGATGATGTCACCCGGAATGGTGGCGGGATAGCGGTCGCCCTCCTCCTTGAAACAGAAGCGAGTGCCGGCCGTGGTTCCCGGTGCAATGTTGAGTTTAAGGGTGTGCTTTCGCTTCTCCATCCGCGACTCCTTGGCATCCACGATCTCCTGGCGCCACACATTCATCAGCTTCATACACCCAGTGCGAACTTCCTCCAGCGACAGTTCCATGATCCGCTCCGTGTTGGCGTCCTTTGAACGCACCCCTATTCCATGCTGCCGGCTGGCATACAGGCTTGGAGGATTCGCAATGGCATCAATCACATTGGCGTAGGGCGAGTAGCTGGCAAAGACTCTCTCGTAGACCTTCATGTGGTCTCCATCGTACTGATACGGCGGGAAATAGCCGTTCGGCAGCATCACGCCTTCAAACAGACCCGCCTCTCCATACCGATCGTATATGGCTCGGTAGAGATCGTTGCCAAGGACATCGAACGCCATGTTGATGTAGGCCCACTGTCTTGGCTCGCCCATTGGAGAGAGATGGGTAAGCCGACCCTCCTGGGCCAACGGCACAAAGTCCTGCTCATCCTTCTTATCGCGGTGTGGACAGAGGCGAATGGCCAGGCGGCGATAGGCCAAGGTTATCTGCTCCTTGGTGGCTCCCCGTGGCTGATCTAACACAGCATAATAGTCCAGCTCCGGGCGGTTCATTGTTTCTACTTGAATTATAATACCGATTACGTGTGACAGCAAATGACAGCAGCTTACTGAGAATTTAGCGCTGACTTTATTCAAATTATATACAAAAACTCAACTGACGCGGGGATCTGGTTATGGATGAAGTATGCATGTGAACAGTACATTAATATTAGAGCTATGGTGGAGATGGAACAGATAGCGGCGATCAGTCAACGTCCTCGGTGCTGACGCCAGTGTAAATGGGTTCCTCCTTGGCCGCACTCTCCGATTTGGCGTCGTCGGTCTTCTCTCCGCCGGCGGCGGCGCCCTCTGTTTCCTCCTCGTCCTCGTCCTCCTTGCCGCCAGCCAAATCCGCAGCATTGGGCACCCAGAGCCCGGAGTCGACGCAACGCCTCATGTGCAGCTTGGCCACGTCCACGGGCATGGCGGCGATCGTCTTCTGCAGCAGCTCCACATCGCGCGATTCGAAGCAGGCCTTCAGTTCCTGTTGTACATAAAAAGAATCCCTTAGTATCGAAAACAAAAGCTGCGACGTCAACCTACATCTGGCAGGGACTCGAAGACATCGGCTGGGTCCAGGCCACCGGGACCGATACGCTCCTTCCGCTCCTCCTCCTCGGCCTGGGCTATCGCCTCCTGAATCTTCTCTTGCGCCCTCTTCTGGATGCGGCCCTTGAAACCTTCGATTTCGCTCTCGAACTGGGCCCGGTACTCCGGCTGACAGTGCTGGATCTTGGAGAAGAAGGAGCTGACACAGGCCCGTGGATCCACGTCCAACTGCTTGGCCAGCTCCAGGATGTACTGCATACAGATGCACTGGTGCGCCACGTGGGCCATTAGCTCGTGCTTCTCCTCCATCTCCAGGTTGATTGACCAGATGACCAAATAGTTGGCCGTCTCCTCGCCCACCAGCTGCAGGTGGTCCTGCAGGAAGCGCTTGGAGTCATCGTACTTGCGCAGCAGGCCGTACTGCTTGCAGAGCTTCTCGTTCTCCTTGACGAACTGCTTCATGCGCTGCTCGCGCTCCTCCTCCGACAGATTCTCGTCCGGCTTGCGACCGGCCTTCTTGTTGATCACAGTCTTTTCGAATCCGGGCTTGCTAATGGTGTCCACATTCCAGGGCGTCTTCTTCTCCTTCTTCAGCATATCGGTCTCGATGCGATCCAACTCCTTGCCTTCGGCCTCGATCTTCTCCAGCTCCTTCTGTGGGGTGAGTAATTAGGGATTTATTGCTTTTCTACATGCCAACTGGATGATGACGCACCTTAAGGGCCTCCTCGTCGCCCTCCTTCTTCGATATCCGCTCCTTCACGTCCATGAGGCGTGCCTGGTTGCTCTGGCGCTTCTTCTTCATCTCGTCCTTATCCTTGTCCATCTCCGCCATGCGCTCCACGCGGGCCTGGTGCCGCCAGCGGAACAGGGAAGGCGTGTCGATGTTCGGGTGTGTGTCGTCCTCATCGTCCGAAATCTGAAACGCGAGATGCGGCGAATTCACCGGGCATCAGAGCTGCCGATGGTGCTGCTCCCGCAGAGACCTTGGGTGGGTACTTACCTCGATGTTCTTCCACTTGCTGTAGTCAACCATTTTGATGTATATTCGGTTTGGTTTTCCTTCGAATGTAAATGCTGCAGGTTTTTACTCCTTTATACTTTTTTTTTTGGATTGCTCTGGAAATGTGGGTGACCGTGTACCAAGAACACAAAAATACCAGCTTAAGGCAAGCTTACAATATGCGTGATCTGGTCACACGTTAGGTAAATATTTTCTACTCCTTTTTCTCAATTTAATAAGGACTTTCGATATTAAAAGCTTAATTTATTCCTAGAAAATATGCAAATAAACTAAAATTAAATAAGACACTTCTAGTTTTAATATCTCCATGTACAAAATTACAAGCCTATCGTCCACATATCGACCCATTTCACCACCTCTTCGTCCACGACGCTGTTCTGAATGTAAACGTTAATTTCAAAGGCAACGAGAACAATAAATTTAAGCTAATAAAAAGCGCTTCGCTTACCTATTAAAATGCTTTAAAATCGCGGTACAGATTGAAATAGGAGGAAAGAACACCAATGATTTTTTAGGGGAAAGCTAAATTTGTATCTGGCCACACTGCTAGCGGCCGACATATTGAAAATTGCTTTTGTACCGTGCGGATCGCGTGAATCTTCAGGCGCTGCGAGAAAATTACGAAAAACTACTGAAAATCAATAGTTTAATTAACCAATTAACTGTGAAGCACTAGAGTTGCCGTCAAAGTGTAAGTTTGCACAACCTTTTCACTCATAGCCTACTGATAGTTGGGTTCAAAATGCAATTGAAATTCGGTTTGCGTGCGGAGTGAAAATTTTTTCGGGTCAACGCCACACCCTCTCAGGGCGTCGTAAAAATCCAATTAAACATGGAAAGTGTGAGAGCAGAGTCTTGGCCATAACTCAAAAAGCCGAACGCCCAGCGCCGGTGCTCGATTAGTCATCAAATTTTATAGTATCCTGCCCAAAAATCGGGATTCCAATTGCAGTTGAAGAAAAGTATCTGGTACTCCAGTTGTGCATGTGTGTGTGTGTACGTCATCGGGTGTTGGTGGTGCGGCAACTTCAGCAGAGAGAAAGCGCGGGAGTGAGAGCGCTGGCTCTCTTTTTCTCTTTCTATGTTTGTGTTCGTGTATGTGTGTCTGCAGGAGATAAATAAATGGTATTTGCCTTACATTTGCGCAAACCTGTTTCGGTGGGAAATGTCCTTGACTTTGCTAAAGGCCTGTTTTCGGTAGTTCAGCCTAAGTACAGGGGACTTCAATACATACATAGAAATCATTTAATCTGTTGAGTTGATTTGGGGCTTCGATTCATTTCATGCTTCTCATTGCTCATAATTCCAAACTGTTCGCATTACGTCATCCCAAGCTATTTTCTGATAGACACTTCAATTAATGTAGCCTATGTGTGAGTGTGTGAGTCCGTGTATTTTCTCTCGCTCTCTTTTTGAGGGAAGCCTCTCTCGCACTTGCCGTTTTCTGTTGTTGTTTGTTATTTGCTAGCGCGATAAACAGTTAAATTGGCTGCGATTGTGTTGGTGTGTATTTGGAATTTGTACGGCTGCCAAGCCTTGGTGTGTGTTCTAGTCTCCCTCTCCCTCATTTGCTCTCTCTTGCTCTTTCTCTCTTATTTCAATTTCCTGCTGCAGAACGCATGAAAAGTGTTTTGAATATGTGTGTTGTTTGTTTGTTTGTCTGCATGTTTGACCCACCCCACGCCACACCCCACCCTCTTCCCAAATGATGTCACTTCCCACGGCCTCAGACTTTGCGGTCCGCCGCCTTACTTGATCCCTCTCCCCCCCCCCCCACTTAACGCCATCCGCAAATATTAAGTAATCGACGGTGAATTCCGGACATTTCTCAGATTTCCTTATCGTAATTGCCTAAATTTGGAATTATTTGTTAACCGTACAGTAGAGATTGGTTAATTAAGAACAATAAAAAGTTGTGGGGTTTTTCGGAAGGGGTTTCACTATGAAAAGATTAAATTAAATGTAGGGAATCGGTAAAAAAAAAAATAAGTGCTTAAAACTATGCTACACAATTTTTTATACCATTATTTGAACCTCAATTACTATTGCATACTTTTTGACACATTTTCTAGAGGTTTCAACCAAAAAAGCGATTAAATATGGAAGCAGACCTAAAAAAAAGACATTGAAGTCTATAAGATACCATTATAAATAAAAATACAACTTCTTTTTGCCTTAAAACAATTTTTTACATAAAAAAGCATTCTTAATTATAGTATCTGGGATTTTTAAAATAACATTTAAATGCCTTCTCATGCCGAAATTAGTTTTTAAAGTATTTTCTATTGGAGGGTTCCCAGAAACCATTTCTAAATTAAAATATTGGTGTCTACATATTAGTTTTAGTTAATTACGTGTTATTGTCCTATCCTAATTTATCTATAATCTATGGTAACCTATTTAAATCCATCTCCAACTAACTAAATCCCTTCTATCTTAATATTTTCAAACTTTATAGCTATTAGTACAGGTGATGATGTCATCACCGCCAAAATTTGACAGCTTGTAACGTCTTTCGTGTCGTTTACTTTGATTTAGTTTATTGTGTGTGAAAAATAGTGATGTCAATACGAGAGAATCAACCAAAAACCCAAACAAATCTAAAAATAAACGTACAACATTATTTAGAAAACGAAGCCGAGCGTGTAAAGAAGCCAACATTTCCCTTCTCTCCTCTTCCGTTGCAGGGAAACAGAGGAAAAGGAAGAGAGAGGGATTGAAGAAGAGGAGAAGGAGTGGGAGAGAGGTCGAAAATAGCTCTCGAGAGGCAGACCCAGAAGGGCCTTCGAAAATAGAGCAACGGGCCATGCCAACGGAGTCAGAGCCCTGGATATTGTAGAAATAAAAATGTCACGACCGGAAGAGACTCATCTGCAGCAGCTGCTCGTGCAGCTGGAGAAGGTGCCACGCCCCCAGCTGCAGCAAAAGTTCCTCGCGCACTTCAGGACGGGAGGAAAGAGCCAGCAGAGCCCCTGCAGCCTGGAGGACTTTGCTGCCTACTTTCTGGCCGCCTTGCGACAGCAAACGTGTCAATACTTTCAAGGTAGATTCTCGGAAACACCCGTGCACTCCTCGTCCGGGACACCCGTCCGCCAGCCAAAGCCACCGTCTGGCGATGAGCCCAAGGACCTAGATGACCATCAACAGCAACAGCAGCTCAATGACTCGCTCCTCAACCGCAGTGGCTGCAGTGTGGGCTCCACTTCGACTCCAGTGCGCCAGCAAGGACGCAGATCCATGCCTGGCAGCGGCAGCGGTCAGGTATGCAGCACGCCGCAGACCACCGGGCACAGAAGCAGTGCTGGTGGTGGTGGTGGAGGAGGCTTAGGACAAGGAGGTGGCCACAGCTTTTGCCTGGGCGATTTTCTGGTCAACTCGCCCAACCAAGGCCAGCAGCGATCCAAAAAGAAGACTACGCCCCAGCAACAGTCGCAGAATCCACACCAGGCAACGGGAGCCGCATCCGGTGGTACTACCCAGTCCAAGCCACGTCGCCGTGTCCTGCCCATGACTATCAGCAAGAATGTATCGGCCGGCTCCTCTTCTTTCGGGGATACCAGCTCCTTTAGCAACGATAATAACCTGTGGCGCCTCTCCCAGAGTAGCGAACTCTTTGATAGGAGCCAAGGTGCTGCCTTGGATATGGAGGCGCGCAAGTCCCTGCTCCTGCACAAGCAAGAGATCAAGAGCGAGGCTCCCGTGAATGTCAGCCAGCAGGAGGGCAGGCCACCAGAGGATGAGGTGATCCCGCGCGACACCTTCAGCCTTGAGGATGTGAGCGATACCAACCAGTTGCAGCTCCTCTCGGCTATTTACAGCCTTCTCATGGACCTTAATATGGTGCCCAATGTCCTCAGCGAACTAAGTTTCGTGTTGCAATTGATCAATATACGAGACCTGGGGCAATCTCCCGGTGGTACGAGCCCTCCTTGCATGCCCTGGCAGCGCCTCTCGGAGTACAAGAGCTGCGTGTACTTTGCGTTGAAACTCCTGGAGAACCAGCAGATGTTACTCCTGCAGCTGGACAAGAAGACTTTGGGAGTGTTGCTTCAAAACGAGAGACTAAACCTGCTGCCACCGAACATTGTCCAACAGCTAGAAGCGTCCTGTCAGCAGAAACAGGAGTCGGCTCCACCCTTCTCTCTGGACACGTCCTCCTCCTCGCAACAGAACGTTTACTACCACGTCGAGAAGGACTCACGGGACAACTTTCCCTCGCAAAGCGAGTTTGGAGCCTTCAAGACGCAGCGAGATCTCTTTTACAAGGCCCTTAAGCAGTGGGAGCTTGGCCACCTGAATCGCATCTTCAACTTTGCCTCGGAGGTGGCTCCCTGCATTCGGGAGATCTTCAAGGTCTCGGAGCACCCTGTGAATATGGCGCACTTTGCCAAGCTGTTTGTCAGCCAACTGCTGATCTCGGCCACCGAGAACACTGAATCACCCGAAGAACTCGGCTTGAAGTTGGATCCTCTCAGGCTCAATCGCCTGGCCCAGCGCCTGGTTACCTCGGACTCGAGTGTGGAGGGTCAGTTTCCGCGCTCGCAGGCCTTCTTCCGGGACTTTATTGTCGGCTGCTCATCCATGGCGTTTCATGTGCAGCTCAAGCTGGCCCTCTTCGTTCAGTTGCTGCGGCACAACGACTCGACCTTCGATCTACTACAGTTGGCCGAGGATGTGGGTGCCGAGGAAGAGCAGTCGGCGCAGCAGGGTCCGTACATAGTTCGCGTCCAAACCATGGCCCACATGCTGATCCTGGCCAAGTTTTTGGGCTTTGTGAGTGTCCTGCCCTTTAGTGGGACTACGCAACACGGAAATCCCTCGCCGCCGCATCTCTGCCCCCAGCAATTGCAGTTGCGCAGTCGCTTTCAGCCGGATTTTAATCTCCGAGAGACATTTGAGCGCTCGATGCGCAACGGCAAGCTGCTCATCACGCTGCCGTGGTTGGTCCAATACCTAGCCATGCTGGACCCGGTCAGCCTGCATCTGCCAGACGCACTGGCCACCCTGGAAATACTTTATGGATTGTATGCCTCGTTGCGAATGGAGAAATCTCAGCCTGGAGCAGTGTTCATAGCCAGGTGTTGTATTGGCTGGCTGCTGGATGCGCAGCCGCAACTGGTTAATGCCTACTATAGTCACAGGTCAATCGAAGCCACCGGGCCCAGCAGCACTGCGTCCGTTGTGGAGCTTTGTCTGAGCGGAATCCGTGGCCACGAGAAATCGTTTGGCCCCTTGCTGGAGGAACTGCTGCCGGTTGCCTGTCCCTTCCTCCAGGAATTCAGAGTAAGCATCACGCCCTCTCGGCAGGCGAAGAAAGGCCGTTTCCGGTACATAACCACTCGCCTAGAGCAGCTCCAGCAGGGCAGCCGCAGTAGCACCTCCGTCACCATGGAACCACTGGTTTCCAGCGAGCTAACACCGGCGGAACAGCAGCAGCGCAAGCTGGCCGATGCCTTTATGCACTCCCAGAACGCCTCCACCCGCCGAATGATTGAGTTCGTCACGGAGCGCAGCTTCAAGTGCGTGGTCAAGGATGCCCAGCAAAATATTCTGCTCCCATCCAAGGCCGCAGCGGATGCCAAGGTAAACGAGATCAGTTCCTTAAAGCAGGACGAGGTGTTTCAGCAGCTCCAGCACATCTTTCAGTGGGCCAAAGAGCAGGCCTGCCAGAGCTGGAAAGAACAGGTGCCCCAGATGCTGGACCAACGCATAGCACAGTCGCTGGAGGCGCTCCTGCCCGCCAGCACAAACGCAGTGCTGCGTACCACCTACGCCCACCTGATTCGTGGCCAGGCACAGACCCAACTGCAGCAGTGGCTGCAATCTAGTGTGCTGCAGTCCACCTTCTATCACGGCGACCTAAAGGAGCTCGCGACCAAAGTGTTGAACTCCAACAAGAACAAGGTGGAAACGGCGGCTACCGGCGGTGGTACCAACGAGCTTCAGCTCAGTTCGGAAGTGGGCTTCAGCCTGTCGGAGCTGCTGTTCCAGCTACAGCAGTGGCTGCACTGCCTCAGCCTGCGGCCGGAGAATGTGGGCAGTCGCCAGGAGTTGGCCGAGTTGCTGCGACAGTGCCAGCACGCGTCTCTACTCCAGCAAATGCCGACCATATTCTATCATTTGGTTGGTTCTGGGTTGGTGCATCTGCTCCAGCTGCTTATCAATCGGAAACCCGACTTCCTAGACGATTATGTAATCTCCGCCAGCTGTGCGGTGTGGCGTTCGCCTCAGCTCAAGGCCAGTGAAGCCTATCCCGGCATCTTTGAGGGCCTGCTCAGCGTACGCTTTGTGGAGGAGCTGGGCTTCAAGCCGGATGGCTTTCGCCTGCTGGAGCAGCTGCTCCGCGCCATGCTGCTTACTGGTGCCGTGCGGGCGGATCATCTCAACGAGTTATTTATGCCGCTTTTTGCTCAGAACTGGCCGCCGCATGTGTGGAGCACTCTTTCCCATCTTCTGCAGCAGCTTTCACTCTCCGGCGGCCAAGGAGCCACCGGACTCGACACCTCCGCCAGTAATGAAGACGAGGCCAAGTCGCATCTTTTCATGGAGATGCTGGCCGATCTATCGCGCGATCTGGATAGTTTTTAAGGTGCCAAGCATATTGGTTATGTCATGTATCGTTTCTTTTCCAAATAAAACGTTCCTTTTTAATATACTTTTCTGCTGAAAATACCTCTGAAATGAGGAGCACTGTCTTTATTGGGTATGTTGTTGGCGATAAGATAGCGATAGCTGGCTAATCAGCGGGAGAATGCGTCAGTCTCGCAGTTATAGTTCGGTTATGGAGTGCGAACGTTGAGTCTTGAGACTTAAAGAGGACGAGGTTGTCAACCGATGTGATCATCGATCGTTGCGAGGGGCAGTTGGCAACGTGAAAAGTCAATATATTTTCGAAAAACTGTTGAAACGGAACGGTGTTTATCAGGGAAACTATGTACATTCCAAATATAATTATTAAGTATACTAACTTCGCTCTTGATTTAAATTTGTATTGAAAGAACGTACGAGGGAACGTTCAACTGAGAACATTCAACCTTAGATTAAAGCGCAAGAAAACAAATTGTTTAAATATAATGTAAAAACTATATTCAGCATAGAAAGCTCGTAATTTGGCAGTGATTACTCATTCCTATGTATTCCATGAGTTGTGTGGCTGTGTATACACGGTACCCATAGGGTACAAGGATATTATAAGTTAGTGCCAACCGAGAATGTATGTAACAAGTAGAAGGAGGCATCTCCGACCCCATAAAGTATATATATTCTTGATCAGCATCACCAGCCGA
>JAEIIF010012144.1:0-10834 GCA_018874455.1 Drosophila trapezifrons
TTGCTAGCAACATTTTTCTTATTTTGGGTGTTGCGCAACATGTTCTTAGCTACATCTATTATATTTAGGTGTTGCTTATCATGTTTCTAGCATCATTTGTCTTCAATATTGTCAAAATTGCCTTTTTCCAAGTCCATGTGCCTTTTAATTTCACCCGTAATGCTGTGGGTACAGGGTATCTCACATTCGGTCCCACTCGACTGTAGCTTTTCTACTTGTTCATTACAAAATTAGGTTTCTTTCTTTATCAATTTATTTAAACACTTTAGTCTGCATGTAAAAATATCACGAACATTATATGTGGCTTTCTTACACACAAAATCTCTATATGATGATTGACTGATTGTTTCTCATCATTTTTCATTTTCTATATATATTTACTTATTATTTTTCTTAAAGGTAGGTATGTGTTGCAGCTCAGAAAAAGACTTTATGGAACCCTACATGTGCCACAGCCTCAGCTCGATATTCCCCAGGAGACGACGTCGTCCTGGCTTATTTTTATGTGCAAACAAATAACTCTGTGGCTACAGCAGACACTTCCTTCCCAGCCAGAACTCCCTCCAGGACTCTCTCGCTCCACTTTCTCCTCGGTTACAAGTGCAATAAACTTGCCACTGACTTTGATTGACAGCTTTGGGGTTTCAACTCACCAAAGTCAACGCCAACGGCAACGGGCCAAGGCAAGCAACAAAAAATTGGCATTTTCATTCAATTTAAATGCATTAAATAAATACCTGTTCCACGGGACGAGTACTTTCACATGTACATATAGAATTTGAATTAAATTTTCCCATATCGCAAAAAGAGGATGGAATTCCTTGTAGAATATAGGAGTATATGCTGGTAACGAAATTCTTTGAAATTCAATATTAATGCTTCTGTCAGTCCAAGTCAAGGAGATATGGTAATAAATCTTCATGGATAAAAAGAAAAAGAAAGCTCATATTGAAGTTATTGAATGCATTATATACATATCTTTATTTATCTTTGAAGCTAAGCAACAGAAGAAAATCAAATAAATTCTACAATCTGCTTCAAGCTTGTCATTAAATTCATCAACATTAAATTAGAATTATGCGAAGTACACTCCCCATTCTGTGAATCATAGTTTCTGTCATAACAAGTCCCTGGATTCAGTTTTCGCTTCATTCATGACATACCCCCAAACATAATCAGTTCTCGACTCTGACTGTAACATCCCACAAACCTGATGTTAATATGCAAATTATAATTATAGCTCCTGCTTCCCCCGACCTCCACCTGGATGCTTGCATCAAAATTCAGGAATAACTGAAATATAGCTGAAATTGCATGTTTACGTTATGCAAATTTTGCTCTCTAATGCCAAACGCGTTCGAACTTCTGAGAATACAACAAATGCTGTGTAATTTTCATTGTTTATGTGCGGAGAGGGCCCAGGGTTATGTTGATGCGGATGTATCTATATATGGCGAACAAGGATCAGCTGCAGCCTATTCCGCTTTCATGAATAAAATATGAATTTCCGCCCTACACTTACACATTGCATTCTGATGTGAGAAGTTTGCTGACAATTTCAAAAACATAATAACTGACATCCTTAATTACTCAACTGGTTTATGAAGCGGCTAATTGAATTTCCATAGTTCATCTTGAGCCCTTTTGGTGGGAGATACAAATCAAGATTATTTCGCCATAGTTTCGAGGTCAGACATATAGTTTTAATACTCGGTATTTGCTGATAACAGGGGTATATTGTTTTCTTGTAATAAATGTGCTTTGAATATGTAAAAGGTATATCCAAAAATATTAATTACTTAAAAAGTTATGTATTGGCATAGTTATTTATTAATTAAATGGGAAAATTGAAGCTAATCGGAATTTTGCTTAGAAATATCGAAATTTGAACGATATTTATTGAATATAGAGATATATACATCCTACGAGTAAAGCTTTTGTAAAAGAATTTAATTTGATGATATTTTAAATTAATTTACAATATCTTTTTTTTAACACACTTGCAATTTTAGTACTATCGATATTTTTACAGGCTTACATTTTATAACGATTTTTTCGATACGTTACTTTATCGAAATAACATGTCGGCTTTTGTATTCTGTAGACTTAAACCTATTAGTGGGTATTTCTTACACTTGACACTCAGTTTTTACCTGTGTCTGCTTATTACTCCTTGTTGAGTGGAAGAATTTTGTGTGAATTTGGCAAGATTTTGATTAGATAGGAGACTCTCCGAGGGTCCTTTGCCCTGAGCGTGTCTGCCCATAAAGTTAGACTTATCTATTCGAAATGACTATTGGCTGACCACAGGCTGGACAGTCAGTCGTGGCAAATGAAAATATAAAATTAATTATGCCGTGTTTTAACTCATCTCTAAGATATTAATACTCAGTCCAAGGCATTGCGACGGCAGCAGCAATGAGTTGGCCCAAGTCCCCGGACCGAACTCAACTCGACAACAATTGCAATCGCATCAAGAGCCACTCAAAGTTCAGAAGTTGGTCAAGCCTTTTGCAAATAAATTCCCACACCGCACCGCCCCGCGCCGCAGCTCCGCCCACGAAAGCCATTCATCTGCGGCAGTTGGCTGGTTTATTACTTATTCAACTTGGCCCCCTCCCTCCGGGCCCTATTCAGGCTCGATGCGCAGAAAAGTTTTCATTAACCGGTCTAGGGCCAGGTAAGTGTTCTAATTGTTGGAATGAGAATGCTGCACATTTTCACCAGAGACCCGCGCCACTCTGGGCCAAGTGTTTAAATTGGATTCTTGGCCAATTCTGAGCACTGTTAAAGGATGTTGCGAATATAGAAGGGCTTGCGGAACTGCATAAGATTGGGGCAATAATCTCTATCTATATCTCTATCTCTATATATATAAAAATTAATGTATGTTAATTATGGAATTGTAAACTGTGCAATTGATCTAAGCCAAGTTTTTGTGCACGAGTCTGAGAAGATAAAGAAAAGTATAGAAAGAAGTCCGAACTTAGTACTTTGTAGGCTTTTCAGAGGTTTCAAATAATAAAGTATTACTGATGTCAAATAAATAAACAAAATAAAGAGTTAATTAAAATCCTAGAGGTACACATTATGAATTGGAATTATGATGAACTCTGATGTACCAATAACGTGGACAACATTGCAAGTGGAATGGAGGTTACAAATTGCTCGAATACGTAGTTATTAAATAAATAAATACATTTAAAATTAACGCCAATGAAAATGAAAAATAAAAAATAAAATGCACAAAAATAAGACCAACCTGGTCGAGAAGGCGAAACAATGATTACTGAAATTTGCTTGAGTTTTAGTCCTCTTGTCGATTTCGATAGAGCTGTCAAATGTGGAAAATAAATATTTCTACACGACAGTGTTGCCACTTTTCAAGTAGGTAATCGATAGTAATCATACTATTTAATCGATTTTTGTGAAAGAAAGAAGAAAACACGAAATTAATTTGCCTTATTTTAATAATACTTAACTTTTACAGGCATTTGTTAAATAAATCAATAATGATCAAAAATTACTCTTAAATATTATATTCGCTTAGCAAACAGGGATGACGCTTGAAGGTAGTAATTAAAAAATTGTTGGCATCGATGACAATAATCGAATTAATTGGTGAATCCAAAGTCAACTTTGAAATACATGGTCGTGGCGCAGGAATCGCTGGCGGATTGTAATTCGACCGGCATTTATTTAATTTATGCAAACAATTAATTATGTAGCTGCACGTTTGCAATTTCATTAAATGCGCGTTTATTAATGTCAACAACAACAGCAACAACAATAACAACAAGGCCAACAAGCAGCAATAAGCAACAACGAGAACAACAACAACCGGGCAGCAACGTGAGCAACTCGAGAGCGCATAATTAATGCCATAAAATGCGAATAATTTTCCAAATCTACGGAAAACATTGTGGGGGGGGTGGAGGGGTTTCCGGTTGTAGCAGCAGGGAGTTTTGGGGCGGGGTCAGGTGACTGAGCAATAAATTCCCCCGTGGCATATGTACTCTACATACACACTCTGGGTGTGCGAGTGTGTTTTGAAAAGGATTTAAGATTTAAGCCTCGCGCTTTATTAATTTTCATATTGCATATTTCAAGGCGCCCATAAATCACGCACATTAATAACTGTTTTTCACTCGTTTTAATTTAAATAGCCGAGTTAAACAATTTGCGTTTGTTGCAATCATAAAACATCCGGACACAGCAACAGCTGCAAATAAATACATTAAATCCAAAAATGTTTGTTTGTTTTTGCTTCTCCGACAAGGTCATCCATCCACCATGCGGCAGGAGGTGGAAAAGGGCGGTGATTTTCTCTCAGGGAAAACAATAAAATAAACAAAAGGTCGTTGCCGGCATTTGAAAAGGCTAAATTTGATTTGTATCCATGGCAATAAAAATATTATATTTTAAAGGGCAGACAATGGAAAAGCAATTTGGACATAAAAGAACACAACGACCCCACTGCGGTTTTGCATTTCAATAACATTTTTGCAAGAAAAAAAACACTTCAAGAGCTGTCAAGATTCTAAGAAAAATATGACTAGTTGAGGGAGGCAATTATGCTAGTTTTGCATGAAAGGTATACTTAAATTATTACTTTTGTTGGCTAACTAGCAGTTTACTGTGCACTAAAAGGAGAATTCTGTTTGAACCTTTTTTATTGCCAATATTTCCCTTTACTTTATTTTATTCGCACTTGCGAAACGAAATTCTTGTTCGGTATCGAATAACAATCAATGGAAAAGGCTGTATCAAATTAATTCATGGTTCAGTAACAACTGCCGAAGTTTCATTGCAATTTAATACTTTTTTATGTGCATATTTTTGTATAAAAGAAAAAGCTTTAAAAGATATTTAAAATATTTCAGAATATTTCTGATATTTAAAGAATTTAAATTTAAAATAAACGATATTTAAAGAATATTTTTTAATTTTTCAATCTATTAACTTCATTGGAAGAGTAATTCACCATAGATTTTTCGTTTCCTTCTTATACATAAGTATAAAATAATATACATTTTCATAAATGAATATTAAAACACGTTGGAGAATTTGTGGGAATTTGTTTATAATTTTGAGTAGAACTTAAGCTTTCTCTTTTGACTTGAAAAAAAAATATAAAAGCAAGTATCGAACCTTAAAAACGTTAAAAACAAATCTGAAAATAGAATTATACCCTTTTATTTTTTTTTAATTGTAATTTTAATGTACGAAGAACTTTTAACTAAAGGTAAACAATAAATCCAGTTTTACAACAATGCAAAAAAATAAAACAACAAACTTCGCATTGTTGAAAATCCTTGAAATCCTATTATTGGAATAAAGTTTAAGTAAACTATTTTGGGGTCCGATTTTCCACTCAATTTGCAACTTTTGACAGTGGAAAATCCACATTTAAATGCATTTTTCAACGGTAATGAAATAAAATGCCTTTGACGCTTAATTAAATGCCAATGAAAAAATGCGAGGCGAATGCTTTAAGCACATTTTTTATTTAACTTCCAGCGGCCACCGTGTTGACCCCCGGGGGAGGCGCAATTTAAATCAAGTTGACCGCAAGATTTCACAGTGAATTATACCGTGGGAGGTGAAGTTACTTAGCGCAGTTCCGAGAAATCTAAGAAATTCAATCCTCGCTCCCTGCTTCCCCATCCCGGCCATTTGAGATCCGTTCGGGGAGGCAACAGTCGTGCCGTTTACATGCTGGAAGCATTAAATTAGTACACCCCGAAGTACACCTCGGATTGTAATAGAGATTTAGGGCGGACAATAAAGCGACTGGCAGTGACATCAAAAGAGATTGCTCCCCAGATGCTGTTCCGGGGGCTAAGCGAGTGCCAAGGAGCAGCTACGGATTTAAGTATGCTGTCCATCAAAGTGAGCCGTAAAAGTTTTTGGCAACATGTGATGAGATGATGGCAGCCGGGGCTAATTACGCGGATGCCTAATGAAAAGCCCAACACTCATGGCTGCCAAAAAAAAAAAAAAATGAACAAATTTTCCCTTTGCATGCGTGCGGCAAGTTTTTAATTAAATAAAGTCGCTGCCATTTGTTGTTTTTTTCTCTCCCTTGTCTGGGCCAGAAGTTTCGGTCCGGCAATGCGTTTGTGCAACTAAAAACTTCCTGCAGCTTGGAATAAAGTCGGCCAAAGTTTAAGTTCCATGTTGCAGCAAGGAACTCCTCCTTCTCCAGCTCCTTGTTCTTCTCGCAATGGAACTGGATTAACTTTAGTGTACTTCATCAAAATGCAAACATTTGAGGGGCGGTGGCGGCGGCAAACTAATAACAAAATATAAACAATTTGTGGCCGCCCAAAAATCTTCAATTTTCGGGGCTCTTTTTTCCACAGGTACTCGTCGAAGGGGGAGGGGGGGAGGCTTGAAAAGATAGGTAAACAAAATCACGTTGGGTAAATATTATTTCGTTTGCTCGACTCATGAGTCCCGTCGTCAGCCTCGCCTCGCCTTTCCCGCCTCGGGGGATTTGCCGGACTTTTTGGCCCGAGTTGCTTGTTTTCGTTTTTATTAGAAAACAAATTTAAATTTTAATATTTTCTGTGCGTCTCTCTCCACAGACTGCTGTCAGTCTGGCAGCAAATAATGATGAAAGCACAAAACCTGTGGGACAAAAAATAATAATAAATAAAATTGAAAGGAAAGAGGGAAGAGTTGATAAAAAATAACAGAATATACTCGGCAACTTTTATTATTGTAAATTTCATAACTTGCTAACGGAATTGGCCAAATTATTGTAAATTCAGCAATCGGATTTCGTGTGCATAAGCCAGAAATCATAGACGAGCATTTTTATGTCATGTCAATAAGTTTGGCCAAGCACGTTCTGCCGACAGCCACCCACAGCCACCCCCACTTAACCCTCTCAACCCTTTAGCCTCCCAAGCCCCTCAAATTGACAATGCGTAGGACGTACAATATTTTGTCGTATTGTCGATTTTTGCCCAACTTCGTGCTGCGAAGTACGAGGACTTCATCCTTGTATTTATGTGTGTGCAGTGTATGTGTGTGTGCCAGTGCAGTAAGGACATCTTACTGTCCAGCAGCCATGAGTTATATTTGAGAATGCCAGCTTGAAAACCCTGTCAAGCAGCTGTCAGAACGGTTTGCGAACGCTGTTTTCCACTCTGCTCCAGCATTTTCCCTACTGCATCCTGGCATCCCTGCGTCCTGCATCCCTGCATCCCTCATCCTAGCCTGGTGCTGCATTCAATTGTCACTTGGATTTCCGGGCACACGTGTGTGCTCCGCTCGCTCAATCTTCAGTTTTATCAGGCAGACGCAAATATGCTCGAAAATGCTAGAAAAAAAGCATTGCTAATGCCGAGACTGATGACAGATTGCCAACTGGAAATGCAAATGTGTGGGACATAAAGACCAGGACCAGCCGTGACTTTCGATACCAAATTGTATTCCAGAATGTGACAGGGGGAAAAAAAGAAGGCAAAGCGGGGGGATCTCTTCAGAAAACTTGTAAAGAGTTATTGCAAAAGGAATCTTAAAGGCAAGACCTCGAGGTCGTAGCTAGAGAAAAGGAAAAATAATTCTATTCACTTAAAAGTGTAAAGGAAAATAACTTTAATTACCTCTTAAAACTTTAAAGCGACATTTTATTTGTTATTATTTTTATATTTTTAACAAATGCAAAAAAAAGGGTGGCAAAGATTTGAGATCTTTTAAAAGTATGCCCAAAAGTATGCAAGCAAATCGATTCCTTCTCACTATTTGTAGAGCACACTTTTAGGCGATTTTTAAAAATGATTCACCAAAGTAAGCTTTGCACCTTTGCAAACCACATTTGCATATCACATGGAGAATGGAGAACGATTGAAAAACCACTTGGACTTATACAGATAAAATCTCATCACAGACACAAAGAGTTCGCTCTGCCTAGGATAATCCCAGCTAGGAGTCGCTTAAAGGCAACATGTCCCTCAAAACCATGGCCATATCAACCCTTGCCCTTGGGTTAGACACAGAAACCATTTCGGAACGGATCCGTTCGGGCTCTAGCCAGCCCAAAGCTCAATGCACTAAGCGTATTACACATACGCATCGTTGACGTGGCTGCCCCTTGAGGAATGGCTGAGAATAACACATTCGCTTTGACTCTGCTCGGTTTCTGTTTGGGTTTCTGCTACTGCTTCTGCTTCTGCTTTTGCTTTTGCTTCGACTCCCCAATGCCACGACATTCACTTAAATGGGTTTCATTCGTAAAGCACGCTCATACAGAACTAATGCCCATGTAAAATGCTTTGAAGCTGTAAATTTCTTTGCAAGTGCAGCGGCTGAAGTGGGAGTGATGGTGGAAAAAGGGGGCGTGGAGAGCATCTCTAAGCTGGGGAAAATCCTTGCCGCTTTACTTTCACTTTGATTGCCGTTCAAAATGCCGTTCGGCGAACGAAGTGCCAAACTGTGAAGCTCAACTCGAAATGTTGCTACAATTAAGACAGACAGTCGCAGAAAGAAAGAGACGGCATGGAGCGAGTGAGAGGTAGAAGGCGAACATCTGGCTTTGGGCTTGTAAGCTCGCCTTGAGCTCCATTTGAAGGCGGCCCTCCTCTTTCCCTCTCTCCCCCTCGACTTGAGTAATTTAAAACTCGATGGCAGTTGACTGTTAATTTTAGTTCTCCCCGAAGTTTTCCCTTAAATATTTTATACGCTCGGTCGACCAGCGCTGCTTCTGCTTCTGCTGCTGGTTGCTGGTCGGGAGTTAAGAGTTGGGGCCATAGATATAGTCCGGGGCTTCCTTCATAAATCAGCCGCTGCCAGCCAGCCGGTTTGTAGTTCACGGCGAGCAACAAATTGTCGGTCTCTGCGGCCAGTTGATAAATATGCCCGACCGTTCCGGCCCCACTGTGCTGAGTGCCACGGATCTGCGGATATGCGGATCTGCGGGGCGGGACATGTGCCGCCTTAATTATGGCAAACTTCCTTCCTGACATCGAGCATCAATTTGGTGCCGGTTCTCCGTTTGTCACACGATGCCAGCCTCGATGTTAGCTGCTTTTACATAACCAAAAAATAGTCATAGGTTTTTTGGGAAAGGAATATTAAATCCTTAGAAATCCCCATAAGTTACTCTAAGAAACTATTATAAACCAAGTTAAACACAATGACTTTTCTACATAGTTATAATTTATTATAGGAACTTTGGTCAATAACTAACTGAAGTTTAATCAAAAATAGTATTGTAAATTGATGCGGATACTAGTAAAAGTTTGTAGTAGGCCAGCCTCACGGTCACTCTAGCTTTTAGTATTTATTTTATTATTACGATATATCGATAGCAAGTAAGATGAGATCGATAGTATGAAGACAATGTACGATAGTGTAGTTATGGAATCCGACACATCACTGTAATACGAATCGGAAAAGAGAAAAGGCGTGGGAAGAAATGAATAAAACCTACAAGCTTGCACAATATAAATAAAATTCGTATAATATTTTATGTATACATTAATTCTTTCAGTGCCTCCCTTAGTCTCCACCTGAAAGAATGCCACTTGAAATTTTGGGGCGAAAGCTTATACCCAAGATTGGAGCGGAAGTGCTGCTCGGCACTCCGCTCTAATGCCGGCGGAAGTAAGCGAGACAGAAGGACAGACAGTTGCCAACATAAATTCGGTCAGGTTCGTTTTGAAACAAGGCCAACACAGCAGGGAGAGAGGCAGACAGGGAGACAGAGAGAGATAGAGAGAGACAGAAACTTTGAATTAGTGTGAAAATCGGTGGAAGAGTGGAAAAGCACCCTGCAAGGCCTTTAAGCCTTATGCAGTTCAGAGACGTTAAGAAATATGCAATTGAAAATCATTTTGAGGAGCTGCAGTTGCGCCCTCGATTCGAGTGCTAATTGCCGGAAATAAAAATGAAAATCGCATCCTGCGCTTCAGCTGGCGGAAACGACCGCAGCCGCCATTGCCGCTGTCGTCGTCGTCGGCGTCGTTCTTTCTGTGAATGAATTTTCAATGCGTTGCGAATTTATTTTCCTTTCGCCTTTTTTTCCGCCCAGCCGCCCATATTTTCCGCTGTTTTTTGTTGTTTCGGGCGCCTTTTTCTCCCATTATTGTGCAGTTTTCTGCTACGTTTGCTGCCCGCATTTACTCTGCATAATAAAAATAATAATAATAATAATCAGGGTCGGCCGTCGGGAAAGGGTCGAGTGGTGGTTGGATGTGCGATGATGGATGCTGGCTGCTCGCTCCTGGATGGGTCCTATTTGTGACCGCCGTCTGGAAGCAATCATCGCCGTCGCCTAATTTATTTCGCTTGTGTTGACTTCTCCTTCCCCAATTTGCCACTGAAAGTCCCAGTTTTCCACTACAGTCATTCATTTGGTTATGCATAACGCAGAAATCCAAAAATATTATTTGCACACGCATAAATGAATCCCGAATGATGGCTCCATTTAATGGCGCAATTGTGTAAATACCCTGTGACCTTAGGGCTTTAGTCATTTATTAAATTTTGAATTTAAATTTAAATAGTGTTGAAATTATTTAAGATATTCATGAAATTCATAGAAAAAATAACTGAACTGAAATAAACGCAATAAAAGAACTCAACTGATTCATGAAAACAAGTTCTAAGATATAGTAACTTTTAAAAATCTTATAAAAAGCATGAAACATTCTTAATTTCTAGTTAAAAATAAACGGGGGTGTCCCAAAAATCACTAGGGGTTTGAAATCACCTTAAAAGGTGACTAAAACTATGCTACAAAATGTGTCTTTGTAAAAATAAACAAATTTGCACTGAAATTGGTGCATAAAATATTTTATTGCATACTTTTAGACACCTTTTA
>JAEIIF010012160.1:0-13776 GCA_018874455.1 Drosophila trapezifrons
CACCGTGATCGCGTTCGGCATATCCTTGGCGCAGAGATTGGTGCCCTCTAGGGGATCGACTGCGATATCCATCGCAGGCCCACCAGAGCCAACCTTCTCACCGATGTAGAGCATCGGCGCTTCGTCCATCTCGCCTTCACCAATGACGACTGTTCCGTCAATGGCTACCGTATCGAATGCCTTGCGCATGGCCTCGACCGCAGCACCATCGGCATCGTTCTTCTTGCCGCGACCTGTCCAGTGAGCGGACGCGACTGCGGCAGCTTCGGTAACCCGGACCAGCTCAAGGGCCAGATTTCGGTCCGATACGACGTAAGGCTGGGAATTCGTTTCGGCCGACATGTCTGTTTCTCCGGTCAGAGGATTGCGAGCTTGAAAGCTGCTTTGAAAGCCGATGGTACCACCCGCGAGGGGTGGGGTCGAGGGCAGGAGGAAGTCAGAAATTTTCGATACGGATCAGCACAGGTTCCGCTGAGACTACGTCGAGAGCAGCAATGCGCTGACGGGCGGCCTGCATTGCGCTTTCTTCAGTCGGATGCGTGACCAGTACCAGCGGCACGGTCTGGGCCTGCTTTGCCGACGGATGCTGGATCATGCTGCTCAGTGAGACACCGCAGTCACGCAGGATGGCGGTGATGTCGGCAATGACACCTGCACGGTCAGCGACGCTGAGGCGCAAATAGAATGCGCCGTGCCACTCAGATGCCGGACGGCTCTGAGTCGCTTTCAGTGTGGCCACATCCGTGCCCCAGACAGGGACAGTGTTGCCGCGTGCAATGTCAATGATATCAGCGGCAACCGCACTCGCGGTCGGACCTGCACCAGCGCCACGGCCTTCCACCATCAGGCGTCCGACAAAGGTACCTTCAGCAATGACGGCGTTGAACACACCATCGACCTGAGCAATCGGTGTCGCTTCTGGCACGAGGCAAGGTGCGACCCGGGCTTCCACGCCCCGCTCGGACTGACGGGCCAGACCGAGCAGCTTGATGCGATAATCAAGCGTGCGGGCAAAAGTCAGATCAAGCGCGCCGATGCTGCGAATGCCTTCGACATGCACGCTGTCAAACTCGACAGGCTGACCAAAGGCGAGCGAGGCAAGGATCGTCAACTTGTGGGCGGCATCAATGCCGTCAACGTCGGTGGAGGGGTCAGCTTCCGCGTAACCCAGTTCTTGTGCCTCGGCGAGAACATCGCTGAAATCGCGACCGGTTTCCCGCATCGCGGTCAGAATGTAGTTGCAGGTGCCGTTCAGAATGCCGCCAATCGACAGCAGACGATCCGCAGCCAGTCCTTCACGAACAGTCTTGATGGCAGGAATACCGCCAGCCACAGCCGCCTCAAACAGCAGTGGCGCATTGTTGGCGGCGCTCAGGCGGGCGAGGCTGTCGCCGTGCACAGCCAGAAGCGCCTTGTTCGCTGTCACTACAGCTTTGCCAGCTTTCAGGGCGGCTTCAACCAGCGAACGAGCCGTGCCTTCGGAGCCGCCGATCAACTCGACAACCACATCCACATTCGGATCAGACGCCAGATCGACGGCATTGCTGTGCCAGGTGAGGGCGCTCAGGTCGATCCCGCGATCACGTGTCTTGTCACGGGCGGCGACAGCCGTGATTTCAATCGGGCGACCGGCCCGCTTCGTAATGATATCCGCGTTGTCACGCAGGAGAATGGCAAGACCGGCACCCACCGTGCCGAGACCCGCTACGCCAAGGCGCAGCGGTGTTTTGGAAGCGACGTCTCCTTTAGACGAACTCACGACGCGGTATCCTCCAGAGCAGACTGTTTCTGTTGTGGGCCCTGTTGACTGGGCCCGTTAATGCCATTGGCGTTCAGGAAGCCCTTGATGGCGCGGGTTGCCTGACGCAGACGCTGGGTGTTTTCCACCAGACCGATACGCACGTATCCTTCGCCGTGCTCACCGAAGCCGAGACCCGGTGCAACGGCCACGCCAGCTTCCTGCAGCAGCAGCTTGGAGAAGGCGACGCTTCCCATATCCCGGAACTTCTCCGGGATCGGCGCCCAGGCGAACATGGAGCCTTCCGGTTTGGGAACATCCCAGCCTGCGGCGTGCAACCCACGCAGCAGCACATCGCGACGATCCTTGTAGAGCTGGCGGATTTCCGCCACGCAGTCCTGAGGACCGCTGAGCGCTGCGACGGCGGCGACCTGAATGGGTGTGAACGCGCCATAATCAAGGTAGGATTTGATCCGCGCCAATGCTTCGATCAGGCGCGGATTGCCTGCGGCGAAGCCCATGCGCCAGCCCGCCATCGAATAGGTCTTCGACAGGGAGGTAAACTCGACGGCGATATCTTTCGCGCCTTCGACCGCCAGAATGGAGGGCGGCACGAGATCGCCGAAATAGATCTCGGCATAGGCCAGATCGGAGAGGATGAAGATTTCTTCGCGACGGCAGAACCTGACGATTTCCTTATAGAAATCGAGGTCAGCCAGATACGCCGTCGGGTTCGATGGAAAGTTGACGATCAGCGCGGTCGGCTTCGGCACGGAATGACGCACGGCACGCTCAAGGGCGCGCAGCATCTCGTCATCGGGATAGGCCGGGATGGAACGCACGGATGCGCCCGCGATGATGAAGCCGAACTGATGGATCGGGTAGGACGGGTTCGGCACCAGAATGGTGTCGCCGGGGCTTGTGATGGCCGAAGCCAGATTGGCGAGCCCTTCCTTGGAGCCCAGTGTCGCGATGACTTCCGTATCCGGATCAAGCTTTACGTTGAAACGGCGGTCATAATAGCCAGCCAGAGCCTTGCGCAGGCCGGGGATGCCACGGCTGACCGAATATCCGTGACTGCGTGGGTCCGCGACGGTCTCCACAAGCTTCTTCACGATATGCGAGGGAGTCGGGCTGTCCGGATTTCCCATGCCGAGGTCAATGATATCCTCGCCCCGCGCTCGGGCCGCGGCCTTGGCTTTGTTGACCTCCGCGAAAACGTAGGGAGGAAGGCGACGGATACGATGGAACTCTTCGGTCATGACCGGACTGTCCTGAGTGGCTCTTACGGCTCTTGCTGCCAGAATGGCGGGGGGGAAAGGTATAGGAAGGGATGAGGGTGGTGGCAAGGTTCCGACTCTCAGCGGGTGTCGCTCTCCCGGTTCCATGATGTCGGGATTTATCTGAGCCGTAAGAATCTTGAAAATACGTGTATCAAAGTATATTGTTTCTCTATCAAAACATATAGCCTGTCGCATCCATGACCTCAGGGAATTCTCATGACTGATAACAGTCGTTTCGTCCGTCGTCTGGTCGGGTGCATTACAGTCATCATGAGTCTTGCCTGTGGAATGACAGAAGTCCGGGCAAAGCCCCTTTCCTTCAGTCACGTTTATGTTTTTGGCGACAGCTACAGTGATAACGGGGCTGCTCTGGCGTTCTCGGAGGAAGCCGTAAAGGCGAAAATTCCGGACGCGATGGTGCTGCCCGCTGCGCCGGAAACCGGCCTGTACTGGCGGGGACGATGGAGTAACGGCCCGACAGCAGTCGAACTGCTGGCCAAAAAAACTGGCGCGAAGTTGAGCGATTATGCCGTTGGTGGCGCACGCTGCGGAAGTGGCAATTATTACAGTTGGCTCGATAGCTGGCGTGACACCGGCCTGCGGGGACAGGTGCTCAGTTTTCTGTCGCAGCGCCAGATACTGGACCCAAAGGCGCTGTATGTTGTCGGAGCCTCGGCCAATGATCTGTTTCAGAAAATCGACTTCGCAAAACCGGCTTCCATTCCAGACGCTGCCAGCCAGTGCGCGACCGACGTCAGGGATGTCATTGCTCTGCTCCAAAGTCGCGGAGCGCGTCATTTTCTTGTTTTTGGTGTCTATGCTCTCGATCGTGTGCCGGCTGTGACCAGCACGCCCGCCGCAGTCAGTCAGGCGCGGGAGTTTGAAGACGCATTTGACAGCAAAATGCAGGGAATGCTGTCCGGCCTTAACAGGATGCAGGACACAACACTGAAGTGGTTTTCCTGGCGTAAAGCGACGGAAGAACTGGTCCGTTCCAGCAAGGATTCAGGTCTGGTCAACGTTGAATCGCCCTGTCAGATCACGCTGCCCAAGCCCCGGAAAGCCTGTGCAAAACCTGATGCTTATCTGTGGTGGGATGAATATCATCCGACACGCCATGCTCATGCCCTGATAGCCACACGAATGGTTGAAGCTCTGCAACTGCCCTGATTTTGCCAGTGATTGCATGAAATCGGAGATCCACTCCGTTTCACTCATTGCCGGAACTATTGTTTTGTTGCCTCGTCTCATGCTCTGGATGAAAACAAGAAAAACAATAAGAACCGGTGACAGGTCATGCCAGAGCAAAACGTCATTGAGGCGCATCCGCCTCAGGACATTCGTCTGAATCAGATATTCAGCAAGGTTACGCTGCGGCTGATTCCCTACATCTTCGTCTGTTATCTCTTCAACTATCTCGATCGTGTGAATGTCGGCTTCGCCAAGCTGAGCATGCTGGACAGTCTCCACATGAGCGAGACGGCGTACGGGCTTGGAGCGGGAATTTTCTTCCTCGGCTACATTGCCTGCGGAATTCCCAGCAATCTCATGCTGGCGAAAATCGGGGCCCGGCGCTGGCTGGCGCTGATCATGGTGGTGTGGGGCTGGCTTTCAACCAGCCTGATGTTCGTTGAAACAACCACGGGCTTCTACATCCTGCGCTTTCTGACTGGCGCTGCGGAAGCCGGCTTCTTCCCCGGCATGGTGCTCTACCTCACGCAATGGTTTCCAGCGCAACGGCAGGGCAGGGCGCTCACCCTTTTCATGGCGGCCATTCCGCTTTCCGGTGTGTTGGGAAGTCCGCTTTCCGGCCTCATCATGGATTGGTTCAGCGGGAACCGTCACGGATTTGAAGCCTGGCAGTGGCTCTTTCTGCTGGAAGGACTGCCGACAGTGCTGCTTGGTGTTGGTATGTTTCTGTTCCTGCGTGATTCTGCCGCGGAAGTCGCCTGGCTGGATGCGGAGGAAAAGAGGCTGCTGTCAGACACGCTGACTCAGGATCAGCAAAATCGCCCCAGACAGGCCTCGGCCAGCTTTTCCGAAGTGGTGCGCAGTCCGGCCATATGGATGCTGGGCCTGCTGTATTTCTGTATTCAGAGCAGCGTGTATGCGATCAATTTCTGGCTGCCGACCATCATCAGAAACATCGGTTTTCACGATGTAGGCGTCATCGGATGGGTGAGCGCCATTCCCTATCTTGGA
Organism: Drosophila trapezifrons; assembly: GCA_018874455.1. Classification (NCBI taxonomy): domain Eukaryota; kingdom Metazoa; phylum Arthropoda; class Insecta; order Diptera; family Drosophilidae; genus Drosophila; species Drosophila trapezifrons. Next base: position 5,224 of record JAEIIF010012160.1, read on the forward strand.
GCCTGTTTTTTCATGATTGCGGCCGGGCGTTCTTCAGATCGACGCCGCGAACGACGCTGGCATCTCGCCATTCCGCTTCTTATGGCTGGCTTTGGGCTCGCCTGTTCCGCCGCTTTTCATGATAACGCACTGCTCTCGGTTGCGGGGCTGACCATCGCCACGGCGGGGGCGCTGAGCGGGCTGCCGCTTTTCTGGCCGCTGAGTAACGGTTTTCTGAGCCCCGAGGCTGCTGCCGGTGGTGTGGCGCTGATCAATTCACTGGGGCAGTTGGCCGGTTTTCTCAGCCCGTATTTTGTGGGCTGGATCAAGGATGCAACGGGCAGAACCGATATGGCCCTTTACGGACTTGTGGTGCTGGCCCTGCTGGGTGTGATGATCGTTCTGAAAATTCCGGCGGAACGGGTCAGTCGTTGAAACCCGACTGTGCCGTCAGGTCTTTTCGACTGCCAGCGCTGCCAGCAAGGACAGTGTCTCTTTCAGATCGGCTTCACTGATCCCGGTTTTCTTTGTCAGTGGGCCAGTCTGAGCGACGGCGGAAAGGGCGGCTCTTTCTTCCGCTCTCAGCAACAGGCTGGCGTCGTTATACTCTAGCCACCAGACATTGGCGGCTCCCGCAAGCCGCCTGAGCATGAAGAGAATGTCGCCGCATGTTCTGAGATAATCAGACCTGCGCAGCCCCTCCAGACGCGTCTGCTGATACAGGACTTCGGCCTTCGTTGAGAACGTGCCAGCCTCACGCCGGGCGTGCTCGATTTCATGCCAGGGCGCTTTTTCTTCCCGTGCCGCCAGCATGGCGTAGCGAAGATTGGCAGTGACCGCCGCCATGATCTGTTCCGCCAGAGAAGGTGCTTTCGCTTCCGGCCAGAGCAGGACGCAGGCCGCCAGTCCCACTAGGCTTCCGATGGTGTTGTTGGCTGCCCGTGAAAGCGCGACGTCCCAGCCATGAGTCGTGCTGACAAGATCGGTGACGAGCACGAAAAGCTGGGTCATGAACATGACGCACAGCGTGTAATTCACGCTTCGCAGGGCAATAGTGACAGCGGCCAGCGGAAAGATGAGCAGCAGGATCACCGGCATGGGCAGCGTCACACCCATGATGGCCGCAAGAAGACCACCCGCCACACTGCCTGCCACCCGCTCCAGTGCGCGGGGCAAGGTCACGTTCACACTGGGCTGGATGACCACGACCACCGCCATCATCGCCCAGTAGGCGTAGGGCAGGTCGAGCCAGAGAGCAATGGCGTAGGCAATCAATACCGCCACTGAAAGCCGCGCCGCGTGTCTCAGGAAAATGGCGTTCGGCCAGCCCTGTCTCCTGGGCAGAACCGGGCTGGTGGCGATCTGCTTACCCTCTGCTGTGGTCTGCCACGTCTGCTGAAGGTCTGTGAGGGCGTCCGCAGACAGATGAGCGCACCGGGCAAACAGATCACCATCACGCGGACCCGCGGTGCGCAGGAAACGGATCTGACGGGTCAGGCACTCAGGCCGGGGTTGCGGACTGGCGATTTCGCGTGCCGCACGCCTCAGGGTCGCGGCAATCAGTCCGGCTGTCCGGCGAGCGATCGGGGGAAGAGGGGCCGTAAAGGCGGCATGCTCGAAACCCATGGCCGCGACGAAAATCCGGTCGCCCGCTTCCACAGTACGCAGGAGCGTTCCGTGTGTGCGACTGTTCAGAACGTCAGCCGAGAGCATCTCCACGCGTTTGCGGGCCTGCTCGATCCGGTTGCGGATATCGCGCCTGTAGGAACTGATCTCATGGTAGAGCGCGTCACGATCAAGCGCGTTATGTTCCGAGAGCAACGGAAGCCGGCTGATCATGTTCGCCTGCTCACGAAAAATCGCGGCGCAGGCCTGTCTTTGCGGAACATACGGATCGACGGGCCAGGCAAAGATGCAGATCAGGGCGGCCCAGACAGACCCGCCGACAAACATGCCCGCAAGATGCACGCCTCCCAGCGGTGTCTGTGGATAGCAGACCGCCACCACGGCGACGATGGCGGCGAGAACGCTGATCTGCGTGGCGACCGGTCCGCGCTGACGCGCCAGTCCGCAGATGAAAATGCAGACGCCCAGAGCGGTGAAGACCGGTACCAGCCCGTAGCCTGAAGCGACGGAAAGCAGCCCGGTTATCAGCGTGCCTGAAGAGCCGAATTTCAGCAGGGTCGCAAGCCTGAGGCGCATCAGGCCGCCGGGATCGACAAGGCAGGTCCAGAAGGCGGCGAAGGCCGACCAGGCCATGAGCGGCATATCCAGGTACCAGGCCAGCAGCATTACCGAACCGACGGCGACGCCTGCCCGCAGACCTTCGCGCACGCCGATCTGTTCCGGCGTGATGCTGATGGCGCGCACGCCAAGCCAGTGCGTCACCGCAGGGGGCATCATGCCGCCGGCCAGTTGCATGGTGAAACGGTTGAAGCGTCGGCGAAGAGGGAGGGCACTCGTTTTCATCGGACCGAACGCAATATAAAAAAGTGAACTGTCACGATAGTGTGAGGCTGCAACAAAGGCGAGAATTATGTCGCAGAACGAATGGCGAAAGCCCTGCGGCACGTTCTCCGCATCCACGTCATGAAAAGATCATGGAGCATCCAGTCTGCATGTGTGCCGACTGGTCTTTTCCTAACACTGGACAGAACGTGCGATGCGACGGTTCAGAGGTCGCTCTGGTAGTCGTGGCCTCAGAGTTGACCGGCTTGTCGCGCGTTGTCGTGAAGTGATTCGATCTCAGTGATTGAACGTCATCCTGTGGCGCGGGAGTTGGGGGCGCGAGAGTTGGGCCATAAGAGTGCCTGACCGGGGAAATAGGTGACAGAGCGAGGCATTGCATCAGCCTACAGATAATTGGGGCGGCAGACATTGAGAGCCCGAATGGCGACGTCTCCGAATTCCTGATTGCTGGCATTGAATGATGTATGAAAGACCTTCCCGTGGTTCTCGTTCGAATACCAGGCCGAATGATTGGTTCCCCGTCCCTTCGATGCGGCGAACTCGACCTGATCCGTCTGCTCAGATTGCCAACAGACAAAAACCAGAGCGGATTTGGTCTGTGCGTCCCGCCAGTCCTTGAAGCCGTATCTCTCCTGAACCCGGGTCCAGAATTCCATATAGAGCGGACCAGATTTTTTGGCTTCTGCATCCATTTTGTCTCGTGGACGAGGATATTCATCCCATTCGACAACGAAATCTCTACTGGTTTCAAGGGCCTTCTTCAGATTTTCCCCGATCCATTCCGGCGTAGCCTCCTTGCGATCGATAAATGTGGACCACCCGGTGACAGAGAAAAAACTGCCACCGCGATTGTCCATCGAAATCACCGCCACGTATTTTCGCGTACGGATCAGATGCGCATAATGTACGATACCGTTTGCACCCGGAGCGACCATGGTCAGACGATGTCCTTTACTTTGAAATCAATGGTTTTGCCTGTAGCAGCAACACGGACTTCCGCCTTCTGAAGAGCCAGACAGATCGCTTCCCACTGCGCTTCGGTGGTCCTTATCTATGCTGACAGGGAGACAAATCCGTTACGCCTTCTCCTCTCCCCATGGAAGCGGAAGTAACTCAGGCGGCGTGTTGATCTTCTGCCGCCCCGGCGCTTCGCAGCGTGAAAGCGCGACCCTTACTGCGTAGCCCAGTTCCTCGTCTGGAACAGACAAAGGAACATGCATGTGCTTGTCGGCATATTTCCTGTCTTCGAGCCACGCGCGATGAGTGCCGGTCAACCTTTTACTCGCTCGTAGAATGACGAAATCATCGACAAGATAATGCCAGGATGAAAACACCAGATCGCATCTCCGTCCGGCCTGATCTATATCCTTGTAACCGTAACTCCGGGCAATATCGTCCCAGAAGGTCAGACGTCTGCGATTGGAGACTTCTTTCATGGCCGCAACGGCCTCACGATCAAGGCGGGGTACTTCCGGCTTGTTGAAATATTCGCTGCTCACCAGGGCCTTGCGGAAGTTTTCCCCGATCCATGCGTCTGTCGCATCGCCCGGCGCATGGGCGCACCAGCCTGTGCGAGAAAAATACTGTCCTCCCCAGATTTCCATCGATTCAATGGAGATATATTTCGGAGACAGTCTGACTCGTACGCTTTTGTAATGAAGCCATCGAATCCGCTCCGGCGTGAGATAGGTCTGGTTCATGAGGTGGCGTCGATTTCAAAAGCAGGAGGCTTGCGCCCGTTCTTCTCATCAGCCGCGATCTTTACAACGGCTCCATAATAAGCCTCGCAAATCCACGACTTAGTGGCAACAGAGGTCCGGAAGCGCGTAGCTCACTCTTCTTGCTGGCCCTCTGATTGTCACAGATACAATCAGAGATCCGTGGTGAAGGAGAACTTGAAGGTTCTCGGCAGACCTTCCAGCAGATAGCCGTTGAAAGCAGAGGACCAGAAGCGGGTGTTGGCGAGGTTATCCACACCAAAGCGCAGTGTCAGTGGCTTGCCGTACGCGGCGAACGTATAACGCGCGGCGAGATCGAAGCGGGTCCAGACGGGCAGATGAGCCGTGTTCTCCACATTGACCATCTGCTTGCCGGTATTGACCACGCGCCCGATAACCGTCGCGCCCTTCAGGAACGGCAGGTCATATTCAAGATTGCCGTTGATGGTGTAGTTGGGAATGCCGATTGCGGTATGGCCATTGTTGACGCCGCCCTGGGTGCGTTTCAGGTCGGCGTCGATCAGCGTCAGACCGCCGTTGAAGCGAAGCCCCTTGATGATCTCGCCATTGACGGTGAGTTCCATGCCCCGGTTCCGCTGCAAGCCATCCTGACGGAAGATCAGCTCTCCGGTGTTGCCATAAGGCTCCGTGTAGGAATTCGGCTGGGAGATCTGGTAAAATGCCAGCCCGACATTGAAACGTCCGATGTCATATTTTGCGCCGACTTCGTACTGGACACTCTGATAGGGTGCGAAGATCTGGCCCAGATTGACGACATTCGCACCTGTCGCTTCCGGTCCTTTGGAGAGACCTTCAATCCGGTTGAAGTAAATCGCGGTCTGACGCGTCGGATGAATGACAAGGCCGACAACAGGCGTAAACGCGCCCTTGTTGTATCCGTCCTGAAGAGAGCCATTTGTCGAATAATTGTAGCTGTTATCGAGAATATTCTGATACCGGAATCCAGCAGTCAGGGCGATCCGGTCATGCCAGAACGTCATCGTGTCGGAAAGATACAGGCTGTACAGCTTGGTCCAGTTCGAGCGGGTAGGGTCTTTCAGATTGCCTCCCACGAGGTTCTGCTCGGGTGAGACGAGCTGGGGCGTATTGTAAAGATTGCTGTCGAGCGGCGCAGCGCTGTTGTAATACATTGAGTACGCCGTGCGGGTTTCTTCCCACAGCGCTGAACCGCCCGCGTTGATTTCGTGATGAATGGGGCCCGTATCGACGTGGGCCCGAACACCGGCTCGAGTGCTTTCGTTATTCTGCTGATATGGCACATACATCGCGCCAGCCGTGGCTGCGCCGGTTGCAGCATTGTTTACCGTGAGAGTGGAATAATTTCCCTTCTCATCGCTGCCGAGCGCTCCAAAAGCACCATAAACAGTAATATGTTTTCCGAAGTCATGCTCGATATTCAGCGTGCCGAACAGATAGTTCAGATCAGCATAGGTCCAGCGCTGACCGAAATTGTGGGATGGCGCCACCGGACGGGGAACCGTGGTGACACCGGAACCGAGAAAAACACCACCACGACCATCCTGAACATTCTGGTTCTGGTAGGCCATGTTGAGATCAATGCGGGTCTTGTCGTCATGCCAGTCGAATGTGCCGCCAACAACCGCATCGTGCCGCCGCTCATGGTCGATGGACGTCTGACCGTCCATGCCCGCCGCGTTCAGACGGAAGCCGAACGCCTTGTCCTGACCAAAGCGCCGACTGAAATCGACAGCGCCGCCGCCCTGTCCATTGCTGGTGTAATCGCCTGTGACGCGGTTGAGATCGGTATTTTCAGCGTGCTTGAACATTAGATTGATGTTGCCGCCAATGGATGAACCGCTGGGCGCAGCGCCATTCAGAAACGCGCTCGCGCCGTTCAGCACCTGAACCTGATCGTAAAGCTGAGGCGAAACAAGCTGCCGGGGCACGACGCCATAAAGCCCGTTGATCGAAACGTCGTCGCCATTCACGGGAAAGCCACGAATGACGAACATTTCGGAGAAGTTGCCATAGCCCATGGTCGTGCGGACCGAAGGGTCATTTTCCAGAACCTGCCCGAGTGTCTGGGACTGCTGATTGAGGATCAGGCTGGAGTTGTAGCTACGGATGTTGAAGGGAACATCCAGCCCTTTTTTCGTCCCTAGAGCGCCGAGTTGACCGCCGCTGGTCACCTCCATGCGATTGCGTCGCGCCGCCCGGATGACAATATTTTCGGTTTTGTCTGCCTGAACAGTGGACTTCGCAATGGCAGGGGCTGTTTTTTCGGCCTGCTTCTTTATGTCAGCCTCCGCCGCCAGACTGACCGGAATAAAACTGCATGAGGCGAGCAGGATGGATAGCAGACGGGATGCGGACTTTGCAGCCATGGGATGAAGCGTCCTGATGTGCGGAAAACGGCTCCTGCGGGCGCATCGACCCGAGGGAGGGGTTTTGTTAATGATAATTCGTCTCAATTGCAAGGGAGCGGCCATGGGTAAAATTTTCGGACTGGCGGCTGACGGTTCCGATCGGCGAAGTTCTGCATGATCTGATCTGATGTCGATATGCCCCGCATCATGTTGGATGAGACGTCACCACACCACAGGTCACCTGAAAGCGGCCGTGGCTGCATGATTCTGTTTCATTTTCCCTGATAGTGCTAGCTGGCTCAGACGCTAATCAGTGGGTAGAGGAACTGGCAAAAACCTTAAAAGGACGCAGTTTTTTGAAAGAGCGGCTGTCTGTGTGCCGCTATTTTTCTGTTGCATCCCACCTCAGGCTCAGGAAAGTCATTGTAGCGATTGCAAACGCGTAGAGCCCGAGATCAATGAAGGCGAAGTGGTGGCCAAGCAGAAAGCCACCGAAAGAGCCTGAACGAAAACTATCGAGCGCAGGCGTGTGAAACAGCTTGAGACATTCGGTAGCAAAAGCGACGACTGTTGCGATAGCGGTTGTGTGGAGAGGACGCCTCTGTCGAGACAGGAGTGTGACGATGCACCAGATCATCGCGCCCCATAACCATGAGCCGCCCCATTTTGTGATGAAATAGGGGAGACCAAGCGGGGCTTTTCGCAAGATTATGCCGGTTGCGATGGTGAGAAGCAGCAGTAGCAGGACATGACGGCGTGGGGTGTGTGGCATCAGTAAATTCGATAGTTGAGCAGTTAATTACGCTCAATGAATAAAGTAGAAAACTCATTTTCCGAGCAAAATTTAGTGAGGCATATTGGCGTTGTTTCGTTTGATAAGGGGGGAGAACGGAAGGTCCGGATTCAAGCGGAAGATAGGGGGAAACGGACATTCGTTTGCTTGGACAGTTTCGCTGATTATCTACAACGGCATGCGGAAAAGACCGAGGCGAGCATGGCGAGAACTGCTAAACGGTGATGAGCCTGCCCCGGGCATGGGTGACGTAGATGGCTTTTCCTGTCTGTGATTACTCACACCTGTCCCAAAAATCTCTCTTTCCCAGCCAAACAGAAATCCAAAATATTGGCGATAACATATGATTTGCTATGTAGAAAATCACCATCCCGCGCAGCAATAAGAAATTTCTCTTAGTATTATTCATTTCCTTTGCATTCACGTGATATATTTTATAAATTGTTACGAAATTATACTGAATAAATAATTTTATGTTGCGTTTGCATTCTTCGATGGCACGAAGGTTCCACCATTTTTCCCATTTTTTTACCCACTTATCATTCAATATATCTATACCAGACGGACGATAGGTTGGGCCTTTCACATTTTTTGCAACTGATTCTTCTTTATATTTGGCCTCCACGATTATCACTGTGATACCATCAAGCCTTTGCGTGCAGTATGCGTCTTCGTGAATATCAATCCACATCAAAGGAATGTTCGGAAGAGAGAAATAATATATAGAATCATCCATATTTTTTATTTCAATATGCTCTTGAAATTTTATACTTCCTGATTGGGCTTCTATTAAAATGGAAAAATAATCTGCTGAGAAAAACTTGTTTTTCCGAAAAATGATTTTATTAAATGGCAAAGAATCTTGGCAAAAAATTTCATTTTCCACTCTAAAATCATACTCAATCATTTCATCGATATTTTTCCAATATTTTCCCATTCTCCTCCAATCATTATATCTATCCTGAGACCATAAAAATGTTTTGAGGAAAAGCTTTTTTTGAAGTCTATTCCATATTGGACCAAATACCATACCAATACCTGGAATATGAATCATGTGCTTTCCTTTCGATCCGAGACTAATGTTAAAATTTTTGATTCATAAACAGAGTAAGATGCTAACGTGAGGTAGATGATTGAGAAAAGACTTGTTTGAAATCTCGTTCTGAGCGTTATCTGCATCCAATTATTTCCTGTGAGTTGAAGCTCTGATTCAAGATATTCGATGGAGAACGAACATTAACAGACG
>JAEIIF010012176.1:0-13507 GCA_018874455.1 Drosophila trapezifrons
TTAATATTCATAATATGCATATAATTTCATCGATCTTTGCAGCTTCTTCCTGTTTTTTTTTGTTTCAATTTTTACGTATACGTAATATATACATATATGTACGTATTTAGTGAGTTAAGCATCACTCGTTTCTTGGCATTAGTTTTAAAGTCCGAATCTTTTTTTTTAATTTCACCAAAAGTATTCTTTAATACTTAAAAGTAACGATGCAACGATCTTTTGTAACGCTGTCTCTAGTATCGACAAAACAGTACCAGTAATATTTGTTTCATTCTTTTGAGCATACTTCTTGTTTTGTGTATGCCCACAATAAAAAAAATCTGAAAAGAGAAGTTAGCAATAATAAAAAGCCAGAATTCCCGCTGACCGCTGTTTGTAAATATTTCTAGCAAATGGCTTTTAATATAAGCCAGATTTGACGGCGGATCTGGCAGCACTGATTGCAGCGCTCATAAATTTAAAAGAAAAATGGTTTCTTCTATATATTTCCTTTTTTACTAATTAATTTTAGTAACCTAAACCTCAAAAGCTGTATTTATTACATATTTCCCATACCCTTACTTCCCCAATTTGTAATTATTTCCGTAATAAAACTACATTCACTGCAATGTCTTTAAGTTACTTTTTTATTTCCTTTTTTTTTTGGCATAATCAAAACGTTTTTCACTGGCACTCGCGGCTAACCTATTGGACCTTCTTCTGCTGCTCCTTCCTGACCGCATTATTCAGTCGCATGGTCTGGAAGAGTTGCTTTGCCACGCCCCCGAGCAACAGGATGTGGGTGAAGTGCAGGGCGGCGCTGGAGAAGTTCGTACTCGGATAGGTGTTCCAGCAGTACTCGATGAGGCCGAGGATGAGGCAGCGGACGCCCAGAGAGTAGGGCGTGGACCAGGCCAAGTAGGGCAGAGAGTGGAAGTACCAGACGTAGAACTGATAATGCAGAGATCGGGCGCAGGCCACGCCCACCAGGTTGCTCAGGAAGAAGGGCAGCAGGGCCAGCTGAGTGCAGCGATCGAAGTGGATGCCATAGCGCTCTGGTTCAGAAGGAGGAGCTACTGGAGACCCTTTCGCTCCGCCTGCTTTCTGGAGGCTCTTTTCGAAAGACTTTAGGAAGGATTGCTGTTGACTGGTGAGCTTTTCTTGATCCTTGTCCTTTTCGGGTTTCTTTACCTTCTTCTGGCTCTTCACCTCGCGATTTTTATTCGATATTTGTGGCTGCAAATGATCCTCAACGCGGCGCAGGCGCACGTAGCTCTGGAAGAAGGTCCACGTGGGCTTGGCAAACACCAGAAGGAGCAGTAAGTGCAGCCCCAATAGCGACAGGTGGAAGGTTCGATTCTCGAAGAGCTCCCTGGTCAAAAACCGATAGTTCACCGTCCACTTGTGCTCGAAAATGCGGCCCAAATCGAAGCTTCCCCGCAAATACTCCAGCGGATGAGTAAGCAGGAAGGGAGCTCCCAGGAGCAGTTGCAGACCTCCGCAGATGACCAGCTGGAGCAACGTCTTCAACAGCCCCAAGTTGGCCAAATAGAACAGGAAGAGAGCAGGGGCAAAGAGCAGTATGTTCATCTTCACGGCCACCGCCAGGCTGAAGAAGACGCTGCCAAAGGTCCACCGTCGATCCATAAAGAGATTGAGGGAGACGTAGAACAAAAGGACTGCCACCGGATCGTTGAAGAGTCGCAGCACGTAGATCGAGTGGATGCGGTACGAGGTGAAGGCACTTAGCACCAGCACGTACGGCGGCACCTTCCGGCTCTTGGCGTAGAGTCGCAGCACCAACGCCAGCTGCAGGAGGTATATCCCGGCAAAGATGTACTGCGCCAGCCGGACATTCGTTCCATGGGACGTCAGGTGGTAGAGAGCCGAGTAGATGTACACGAAGGCAGCTGGGTAAACCAGGGGTCCAGTGTCGCCTAAAAGAAGTTAATATCAATTAGGTAATTTGCTAAAAAAAAAATGTAATTAAATAATTAAGATTTCCAACAAAAAACCGTTGCATTTTGAAAGATTTCCCCAATTCGCGCCATTTTATTTAAAATTTGACAACAGCTGTGTGCTCTGTAAATGGCCATCAGTGTTGCCAAACTGGATTTTTTTCCTACAGCGGTTTCTAACTGTTCTACGAAAGCATATAAAAAGGATCTAAAACTAAGCTTGTCAATATTTTGTGCTTAACAATTAATTAATTAAAAGCATGGGGTGATCGAATAGCTATTAATAATAACTTATTTTCATATTATTTATGTTATGTTTCCTCTATTCAAAAAGTAAGCTTTTTTCCGCTAATAATAGAGCAGCACTGGCTGACATAACGAGCGGACTGTCAAATGAAACGTCAAACGGCCGCACTGAGCACAAGTGCGAGCGAGAGAGAACATAGGGCAGCATGGAGGTTATTACGGCATGTTAGCTGAAAAACTGATACTTTTGTGAAATAAGATGATTTCGTGTAAAAATTTATTCGTGTTTCGGCAACTGCCGTCGGTGCGCGGCTGTCGCCACATACCGAGCAGCCTGCGCTCGGCGCTGGCGGCCACCGCGTGCTCCTCCACTGCGCCAGCCTGCCGAAGCATCTCCAGCACTTGGCTGCCTCCCAAGCGGGAGGACCGACACCTCGTTCGCAGCTTCCACACTTCGCGGCAGCTGCTGGCCAAGGACTATTACCAGACGCTGGGCGTGGCGAAGAATGCCAACGCGAAGGACATCAAGAAGGCCTACTACCAGCTGGCCAAGAAATACCATCCGGACACGAACAAGGAGGATCCGGACGCCGGACGCAAGTTCCAGGAGGTGTCGGAGGCCTACGAGGTGCTGAGCGACGACCAGAAGCGGCGGGAGTTCGACACCTATGGCCAGACGGCGGAGAACATGGGCCGGCAGGGCGGCGGCTTCCCTGGAGGCGGATTCCCCGGTGGCGGCCCCGAGGGCTTCTCGCAGAGCTGGCAGTTCCGCTCCAGCATCGACCCCGAGGAGCTCTTCCGCAAGATCTTTGGCGAGGGCAACTTTCGCTCGAACAGCTTCGATGACTTTGCGGACTCAAAGTTCGGATTCGGGCAGGCCCAGGAGATGGTTATGGACCTCACCTTCGCCCAGGCGGCGCGGGGAGTGAACAAGGACGTCAACGTGAACGTGGTGGACCAGTGCCCCAAGTGCGCCGGCTCCAAGTGCGAGCCGGGCACCAAGCCGGGTCGCTGCCAGTACTGCAACGGCACCGGCTTCGAGACCATCTCCACGGGCCCCTTTGTGATGCGTTCCACCTGCCGTTACTGCCAGGGAACCCGCCAGCACATCAAGTATCCGTGCAGCGAATGCGAGGGCAAGGGCCGCACTGTGCAGCGGCGGAAGGTCACCGTTCCCGTGCCCGCTGGCATCGAGAACGGCCAGACGGTGCGGATGCAGGTGGGCAGCAAGGAGCTGTTCGTCACCTTCCGCGTGCAGACGAGCGACTACTTTCGGCGCGATGGCGCCGATGTACACACGGATACCGCCATCTCCCTGGCCCAATCCGTGCTGGGAGGCACGGTGCGCGTACAAGGTGTCTACGAGGATCAGTGGATCAATGTGGAGCCGGGCACCTCTTCACATCACAAGATAATGCTGCGCGGCAAGGGACTGAAGCGGGTGAATGCCCACGGACACGGCGATCACTATGTGCACATCAAGATCGCCGTGCCGGATAGCAGGAAACTGGACCAGAAGCGACGGGCCTTGATAGAGGCGTACGCTGAGCTCGAGGAGGACACGCCGGGACAGATACACGGGATTGCGCGGCGCAATGATGGCAGTAAGAAAGCAACGTAAATAACTCCCGAGCTACCAATGCAATCTCTGAATGTTCCTTGGAGCTTGACTTTCTAGTTCAAAATATACGTGCGTTTTATGTGCGAACTATGTTAATAAAAAAAGGTCTTTTCTTGTCCCTTGTCCTATCATTGCAGCGCAGGGGCGAGTGAAGGGGCAGCAACCGGAACAGCTAGCGGAGCAGCCAGCCCAGCAGCAGGAGAAGGATCAGGATCCAGCTCCGGTTCAGGATCAGCAGCAGCAAAAGGCAAAGACCAGCAGCAGCCGGGCCAAGAGGAAGCCAAAACGAAAGAAGGCAGAGGATCCGGACAAGGCGACAGCGGAGGCGGAGGCTTCTTAAACAAAATCAAGTCCATGTTCAATTGACAAACTTGGTGGCCGATTGATTCTGTTTTTTAGTGTCTAAGTTACGCACGTTATTGTTGCTAAGGCTTAATCTAAGTTCGGGCGAGAACCGAAGGAGTGATTAATGTATTCCAAATACTCGTTGGAAGATCGCAAGATGGATATGTGAATAAATACCAAATTGACCGTCGTTCGAGGCAAGACAAAAATTAAACTGTGTTTATTACGAAGCTAATTGTTCTTTTATTTATGATACAGCTCCGATTTGTTGAGCCGAATAAAGGTTATTAATTCTTAAAATCTCGAAAGTATCTTCTTTTTTTCTATATAAATATCATAAAAGGGAATGTAGATAAAGCAAACAGGTGCAGGAATATAGGAACCCCAAATTGGGTCACCCGATAGTTTCCAAAAATAGACTGGCAGAAAACTCACCCCGGAGCAGCGCGTAGTTCGTGGTGCCGTTTAGGAAACCTTCACACTCCTGCATATAGGCCACCCAGTCGATCTCAGTGTATGGAACGCGCTGGATCACCACCAGGTTAATAACGGCCTCCGCCAGCAGGATAAAAATGGAAACGAGGGGAACGGCAGCCGGCTCCAACAGCAGGTACTTGAAAAACCGCACATTCAGGTACTTATCCTGAAGGGAGTGAACAAAGGTACCGGACTTCTTGCGACGCACCGCCGCCCGGTGGCTGTTGGCCTTCGGCGGCGCCATTTTTGTGTGATAACCGGCGAAATTTAACCGAAATTAAATGCAAATAAAAATCCACGCGAACAGTCAGCTGTTGCGCCACCTATCGATAGACTTTCGAATTCAATTGGATAAGCTATCGATTGGCGAGGAACTTGAAGTGATAGTTCCAAAAACGAACAAACGAAGAGTATAGGGATGGCGCCACCACTTCCTCTTTATTTTAACCATTTCCGGTGCTTTCCATTTGAATTTGAAAAATAAATCCTTAAAAAAAAACAATTTTCTTATTATTATTTACCTATTTTAATCTTTTGAACAAATTTTAAAGATATTTCTTTAGATATTTCTAAAATTATATCACATAACGAAATACGATTTTCCCAACAATTCGTGAAATCACAATATAAAACAATTATTTGTATCATAGGCAATAATCTTAAAAAAATTACTAGGTTATAGTTATTATGACCGATTAATTTAATGTTAGGTACAGACTCAAACCGATTTTTTTTTTTTAGGAAAAAATGTATTTCAAGTTTGCAAAGTTTGGAACTGAATGCAAAGCCTTTTTAAGCTCCATAAACTCTTGCTTACCAAAGAAAAAACTCTTTTCAGCTTAGCAATCAATGGCATATTAAGTTTAAAAATATTTGTATACAAATACAAGCTTTTCTGTCCCCAGTTTATGTGGAAATCCATGACATGTTACATGAATTCTCATATTCGTATTTTGCAAAAAATGGCAAAAAATAGTTTATTGAATCCGAATGGCACAGGACAACATTTGCAGGCCCGCAGGGTAAATACCTGTAAATCGTTTTGTTTCTTTCAGCTCTGACCTGTTCAGATAATTGGTGTGCCTTTCAGTCCTTCAGCTGGCTGCACAGCTAAATGGCGGATGGAGATCGGATCAGGAGTAGGAGCGGGGGAGCAGGGAGCAGGAGCAACACATGACGGTTGTGCTGAAACTTTTTTGTTGTGCAAACACGGTGCAGTGGACACAATTAATGAATCGCGACAGGGGCGAGGAAGAAAACAAGCAACAAGGCCGGTCCGGGAAAATCAGGGAAACATTTACATCCGCTGGTTGGCATTTAATTGCCCTGAATGGATATCCTGGCAGGAGTGCGCGAAGTGGGGTTAAAAGCGGTCGCGGCTTCGAATTGACATCAGTTGTAACCGGATAAGAGGATGGAGGCGCTGGCGTTTGCATGCATGAGCTCACCGGTCGGTAACGGAGACCCCTTCACCTTCTACCTGGCTCGCGTTACACGGTTTGCCCTTAGCAAATACATCTCAGCGATGCGTTAAACCGCCGGAGCCGCCAAGCGCCCAATCAGGCGGACCACCCACCAATTCCCAGTCCCCAGTCCCCATCGTCGTTTGCCGTCATCGATGGCCGTTAATCTGGCTCGCAAATTGGCCGCGGGCTGATTGGTTTCTTGCCTGTTGCGCATTACCACCTTCCACTATCGGCTCCTAGCCCGCAGGGATTTGGCACAAATAGGGGAGCATTCAATTCACTGGAATGCAGCTAATTACATCATGTACATATGATATGTTTGAAATCCACCCAAGGGCCCCAATATCCGCTGTTTAGACAGAAAAACGAGAATTTTAAAATACATAGTAGCAGGTGGACTACAGCTTTATTTGAGGGCCCATGGAATTTAAATGAATCGAAAACCGGACCAAAAGTATGCAATAAAATATTTTGGAGCCCAAAGCGATTGCAATTTTGTTTTTATTTGTAGCATACTTTTGCGCACCATTTTAATTGATTTTGAATAGGCAGCTATTTCTTTGTTTAATAATTTTCAAATATCCAGGCATTAATTTCACTGAAATGCAATTAATTAATTACTTATACTAACTATGTTGTGTTTAAATTCGCCCTAAGGCCTAACAGCAACAAACAGCATTTGTTGCACCAAAAACAGGCTATCACGGATAGGGATATCAAGGACAATGGTACATGGATTTGATAAATAGAAACAATGGAGCTCTTTTGGATACTTAATGAACTGCACGCCAAACAGCAACTGGCTCTAAACATGAATAATTTGCCTAATTGGATATTTGATAGTTTAGTGTTTCACAGGCAGAAGAGTAGTAATAGACTTAGCAGTAGTAGTTGATTTAATTTACATGAGGATATTAACAGTCATGGTAGGGATTTATGTGTAATTAATTTACGCTTTTATTGTGTTATATTTCCTTATTAAAACTTTAAACATGATAATGTTATATAACTGGTAATAAAATGAGAAAGGTCAAGATTTAAAATTCAACATAAAACAATTTTTGTGGGAGCCTAAGGGAAAAATGTTTGTTATAAATAAAATCATGGTATTTCAGCAGAAATTGTAAATGCAATTCAAATGGAAATACTCATTCAATTAATATTTTCAGGTGAATAAAATCAGAAGCCCATTAAAAACCATGCTTTAAGTTAATGGACTTTAAATAGATTTAAATTTCAGGTATTTTTGTTACCAATTTGGTACTTAAATAATTTTTTAACTAAAAATGAAGTAAATGTTACATGTGTGAGCAATATTTAAAACAAACTTAGACTTTGTATTGATTTCATGTGATTAATTCATATGTATTTGATTTTATAATTCTAATATTTCATTGATTCTAGCCTGCAAATTGAGTGTTAATTTTGCGATAACTGTTTTTAATGTCTTTTGGAATTTGGCAAAGTCATTCCCTCACTCAGCTCCGCCTTAAGCTATCACTTGCGTTCTTTTTTTTTTTTTTTATATGTATATTAAATATAGTGTGAACATATGCCTTTCATGTTTGTCGTCTCAAGTTTGTGGGTCAATCGAGTCCGTTCGTTGTTAGTTATCGCTTTTTGAACTGTGAAACTAAATCGGTCATTCCTTATCGGTCGCTTTTGTCGCCTTTGGTGCGTCCCAACAGCCTCTAGCTTTTAGCTATGTATTCCCAGTGTGAGTGAGAAAATTGTTTATTAATCAATAATAATAATAATCAACAGGCTGGCACGCACACAGCGGTAATTCTGTATCGGCGCTGTTATCAGCCCGCTGCTGCTGTTGCTCCCATTGCTGATAAGCTCGTTTTTTTTCTTTTATTTTTTTTTATTGTAGTTTAATGCAAATCTCCCAGCATTCGGCCTATAATAGTTGCGAACAGTACTTTGCACTCGACCGTCTGCTTATTAATTTCATTTCCCATTCGTATTCACAGCCTTTGCATTTTATTGTCTCACGATTTAGCCATAAAAATGGGGACGGGCTTTATTTATCGCCGCCGCTTATTGCAATGTGCATACTCCCGTACACTCTAGGAGGGACAGAGGCCCAGCGAGCGAGGGAGAGCGCCGGAAAAAGTCTGTAGAGTAAACAAAGCCCGGGGCCATTCCTCTATGAAATCTTCTGTTTGTCGAGCTTGAGGCACAGTGGAGATTCTATCAATTTTAACATACACTAAATGAAAAGAATTTCTCTATTTTCCTTATTTAATTAATGAATTTTCCCTATGGCCTTAGATTTTATTCAATTATAAAAGTCTTCATATCGTTGAAAAATAGTAAATATGTTGGTTTTTATAGGACACTAATATTCTTAATATTGATTTTAAGAGTTGAATTGCCTGTTTTAATACTAGGAAACATTTTTATGTAATCAAAGACTAATATTGTATATTTTAGTGCATCCTTTAGATATCGAAAATCCAGGAACTCTTGTGATTTAGGCCTTTACACTCCGTTATTCACTTTGAGAGACGACGGCTATAGACTTTTTGTTGGGTCCCAACGCCTCCAAAAAGAAGTGGAGATGAGGAGGAGGATCGGAGGCAAGAAGTGGAAGTGCGAGGGAGACCAAAGTGTTGAAAATTGAACAGAGGACGGCGGTACACATTTGCATCTACTCTCGCATCAACAAGCACACACACACACACACACACACCGCTTTTATAGGCCTCAGTCATTTAAGAGTTCAATCATATGAAGCGTCGTTGTTGTCGCTTCGTTGTCAAATCGCTCGTTGTTGTTTTTGTCTTTTACATGTGCTCCTCCAATACGCTGGACAATAAAAAAAAATATATATGAATAAAAGAGAGGGCAAACACACAGAAAAACAACTGTACATTTTGGTTTGACTTATAAGACCCATGAAATACCCTATATGGTTCCCTCCCGACTTAAAGGATTTCCGTGATTAGGATTTTACTTGTATTCATCAAACAAACTCTTCCTCTGGATATCCTTCAAGCTTTTCCGCGTATTTCTGCACCCTTTGGTAATCCAGGGAAGGGAGTTTGTCTTAAAAAGGGGCAGCTCGCAAAGTTCCCGGTATGTTTTCATCCTTAAATGTAATATTTAGTGATCTTAGTGACTCTCTGTCCCACAATAAGTGCTCCAAAAAGAGCTCCTCCTTCAAGTAAAGCCACTGAAAAACGAATATGTCTATAAGCTTGATCAGAGCTTTGGTATAGGGTACCTCAAAGTCGAGCACAATCGATTGCAGCTCTCTTACTTGTTTTTCTTTGGGGACCTATTTCACAGAGCCGCTGCCTGCCTGTTGCTGTCGAGCCTGCTCGCTCCCTGCACTCTCTCACCCCCACCACCAGCGGGGCCCCTCTCTTTCTGGTTCGCGCTCGTAATGAGCTTACTGCAAGTGTGTTCGTGTGCCGAGTGCTCTTCGGCTGCTGTCGTCAGCTGTTGTTGTTGGCCGCGACACAGCTGGGCAGCAGCCCCAACAGCCCCAGCAGTTGATTTCGGTTGCCATTTGCCATTGCTGCTTTAGTTTAAGTTTGTCGCTGGCCGCTTTCGGTTCTTCGGCTAGTCAAAGCGCGCCAGAGCGAGAGCGCACGAACGCAACGCATCGCACGCACACGATAAAGAAACAGCCGCCGCTGCCGCCACCCCCTTCACCAGCACCCACTCTCTTCCACGCAGCAGAAGATCGCGGGAAATCAGAAAACTCCGAAAACATCGGATAACCGTTTTTATTTCGTTAAACTTTTTAGTTCTTTTCGTTTTCGTTCTCGTTCACCTCGTTTCGTTCTGGTAACTTGTTCGGTCTTAAGTTAACAACCAATGCAGGCAAAGATAGCGCCAAAAACAAAAAGCGAAAAACAAATAACACTAAAAAGAGCGCCAAAAAAAGCAAAAATCATTGTTATTGCATGGAAAATTACTACAGAAATTTCTTGTTCAGTGTGCCGGGCAAAAGCAACTGGCGAAAAGAAACAAAACACAAAAAAAGCAACCCAATCCGAATAACACACAGTAAACACAGAAAAAAACAAAAAAGCGAAGCAACAACAACAACAGCGGGACAAGAGCATAAATTAGATTGGCCTCATAGACGAATAACAACGAACTCGAGCCGCGTAAACAAATTAAACGATGCTGGCTGCCCAAATTTAAATATAAACTATTATTGTTATCGCCGCTCGCTGTTGGCGCTGTGTTGCCTCGCTTTTTTCCTCTTTTTGTTTTTCGCGCCAAATGCAATCGATTTTTTCGACGTTTTTCGGGCTATTTCGTTCGACTTGCATAATTAATTGGGGGGGAGGGGGATAGAGCATAAATCAAAAGCGTGACTAAGAATATTTTTTATGAAATCTAGCGAAAGCCCATGTCACTTCACACCCGCGCCACTTGTATATCCGTTTTCCGTTATTTCGAAAATGCTCTTTCGAGTGTGCTCTTATTTTCCTTTGGCTCCGTTCAAAACAAAAACAACATTGTAATTTCTCTTCTACAGTTGTTGTTCGTTTGGAAACAGTCTGCAATTAGTTACCGTGTCCCCGCGCCAGTGTGTGTTATCAGGAAAACGGCGAAAAGAGTGTAAGGGAGAGTGAAAGAACTCGCTGTATCAGCGATTTAAAAGACAAACACAAAAGGAAAAGTAACGGTGTGTATGCTCTCGCCATCGTCGTCTCGCTCACCCCAAATGAACCGATATTAACCGAGATTACAATTACGCTTTTAAATAAATGCAGAGAGCTGTTTTAATCCGAAGACCAAAGGGGTAAGTTTTACTAAAATTCGGTACATTTTTCTTTTGTTTTCCTCTGGGTTTTATTGAAAATTGGACGTGAAATCGGAGGAAAATTATTCTAAGGTTTTTTACACTACATTCTTCGTTTAATAAATTGTTAAATAAATTTACAATTCTTTTTTAAATTAAAATAAAAAAATATTCTGATTTTGCATTTACAAAATAGTTCTTTCTATATTCCATATAGCACTTTCATAATTGTAAACAAATTTTTATTTCAAAAGGAATTTGAAAAATGTAACATTTTGTAACAAATCCATCTTACTCTCCTTCCCCTCAAACCCCAATATTACCTTCGGTTTGCTTTTAACGAAATATTTCCAGAATGGGAAACTTCATTTAAATCCAGCATAATTCCTCTCCACCACATATTGGTAACTTTTCTGACAAATCAAACGATTTCCGTGGGCATATCCTGGCCTGGTTGGCAAAAGCTTTTACAGGCTCCCCCATTGCGAGGGGACCCCCAATATTCGAATGCAAATGGATTCGAAGAGTAGGGATGCCAATAAGAGGCTTTTGGGTCAAAAGGAAAATGTTGCCCGCACACAGCTTGACCAAGAGTACCCAGAAATGTGGCGAAAAAAATGGAGCACTCAGAGAAAATGTAGTATAGAGAATGCTCACAACAAAATGTTTCTTTCTTGGCTCATCATAAAAGGTCTCAGCATAAACAAACAAAGAAAAGAACCCAAGGAGATTATTCAAAAATAGGAATTATTACTCTGTCGGAAATGATGCAATAATTTTTACGATCAGAGTGCCAGGTATTTTATGGTCTATAATTAACAGAATAACAGAACTTTGTGAAATAACAAAATCTTATCACATTTCTCATAGTATTTATTATAAAAACTGAAATAGTATCCTTTAAAGTTGATTGCTCCGTGTGCAGGACACTTCCACATTTGATTCGTAGCTTACTTGTCAATTCCGTTTCTGTTTGTGGCCTTACTTCCGAACGCCGCCCCATAGCCAGCCAGAAATCTCCGGCAGATCTTGCGGTCCGGTTTTTCAGTCCTTTCTGGGTAGCCTGCCAGCGCCAAGGATTATCCCCCGGCCAGCCAGCCAGCATCTGCAAATCGGATTGACTGGCTGTCATGTTCAGCAACAGGTTTTTCGGAGTGGCCGCAGGCGAAAAAAGAAACAACACAATTTTCGGTGAAAGAAAAGAGGAAAATAAAAGAAATCTCAAAATGAAATGAAATGGAAGGACAGGCCCGGTCAAGGGGTTTCGCATTCAATTCTTACAGCATGTGATTTGCTTTTGCCACACAATTTCGAGTTGAGGAAATTGGCACTTGACCTACCGCACGGGAATCTAAATTAAGCAACAACGGCAGCGGCGGCGGCGGCGGCAGCATGTTTTGTGAGCGTTCCGCCCCCCGTCTTTCTTGTCTCAGCAATTTTTGGTTTTTTTTGGTTAATGCTGAAAGCATTTATTCTCTTTGTTGCCGCCGTTTGTTTGCCATTTTCATTATTCCCCCGATTTGTCGTCATCGAATTTCTGTTTCAGCTTCTGTCTCGGTTTCGTTTTCGTTTTCTCCTTTTGCTTCGCTTAGCATCTAAAATTTGAGTAATCGCACGCCTAACTTTTAAGCTCTTATCAGCGACTGATAATTTATAATGTGGAAAATATGCCAGAGTGCCCTTCAATAAGGAAAAAGAATTCAATGCTTGCAATTGCCATTGCATTTGAGAAGGTACTACTTATGTTGACTTAATGAAATCTGATGAAATTACACCTACTTGCACGTAATATGCAAGGGGGGAAAAAAAGGGAGAAAACTGCAAGTTAAATCCCCTGTTCGGAAGTAAATTCTGCTTGTTTGTTTTTATGTACCATCACGGCGTATACGTAATGCTTCGGGCCGAATATAATTGAGGAATGGCTGGCTGACTGGCTGGCAGTTAATGCCAATTATGATAAACGGTTGCCATGTCGACGCTTTCACACACAGACACTCACGCTCCCGCTCGCACACACGCTGCAGTCGAGCACAACTGTTGCTGTTGCCGGGTCGCATTAAGATTGTTGTGCTGAGTGTGTGTGTCGTCGGGTGTGTGTGTGTGATGGGAAATCACTTGAACCGCTTGAGGAGAGGGCAATTGAAATGTGTGTGCTTCCATTTGGAGCTGCAATCAATTTTAAGCGGCTTTCGACAGAGGTACGGGGACAGGCAACTGAAAAATCCTGCTCCTGAAATCGTCCCTTTGTCTCGTCATATAACATTCAGGAACATTACCGCCGTCACAGTGCATCATCATTAATTAATTATGCTTTTTTGCATCAGTTAAAGGCATTAGCTGCCACAATAGGGACACTGTAGGGAAAATCGATGGGAAATTACAGAAAGGGTATTTAATATATACATTTTAGAAGGTTAAATGCCGAAATGTGCTATAAAGAAACTTTAATTCGTATACAATTTGTATAAAATTGCATTTATAAAGCGAAATAAACACAAAGGAGATTGTAAATAATATTAAAAGCCAGAAAAAATGTTAATTTAATTGTAAATGATGGTCTTTATTTCAGTTGATTTAATATTTTACGTTGTTCGTCTGTTCTGTTTGCTTCTTCTTAATCAAGTGAAGTTGGCTGCGCCTCATC
>JAEIIF010012177.1:0-13224 GCA_018874455.1 Drosophila trapezifrons
ATCAGCTGTTCGTGCCATTCACATATCGCCGGAGAATGTAGATGTTGCAGTGGAATCGGCAACATTCAATTTGTCTAAGAATGTTGCAGTGGAATGGCGCTATAAATTACCTACGCCTGCGCTTTAATGTTAATGTGAGAAGTGTGAGAAGAAGTGAGAAACGAGCATCACAATCGTCAGCTTTAAATAGAGAATGTTGTGCCCCCGAAAAACCCAAACCAAGCCGGTGAATCCATCGAATCTCTCGCCCAGCCCTTAGCCCCGATTATTGTATCTGTATCTGTCCAGCCAAGAAGAGAACTGTAAGCGTTATCGTAACTTAACTTAAGACTGAGAGCCTTGCAACTATATAGCAACAAAAAGAAAAGAAAGGAAGGTAGACGAAGTAGAAGTGTGAAGAAAGTACGAGAGACACGAATCTAGCGAAATAGTTAATTGTAAATTAAAGAGTTTTCCCCCGAATGCTGTACTGTGGCCCAGAACAAGAGCATGCAGTGAAGTTTGAGGTGCAAAAGTGAATAATTCAATTTGGGAAAGCGAGTGTGTCCGAAACAAACATTTAAAATTGCTCAAAATGGGTTTTTAATGCGAATACTACTCTAAATTTACGTTGAAAGTGTGCAATACTGCTTTTAGTTTCCTGTAGTCAAAATCTCATTTTATTTAAGCTTAAAACTAAGCTGTATCCAACTGGCTTCCAAAAGAAAGAGCAGCAACGAGAGAAAACTGAAAAAATGTGCAGCTTTTCCAAGAGAAACATTAACAGAGTTAACAGCTTTTGTAATATTTCTTATCCCCTTTCCCCTATCTTAATATTAGACGTACTATATACACCAAACAAACGTATATATATATATATTTACTGCACGATTTTAACCGTATTGTAAGCTAGAGCACACGGCCCAGACAAAAAGCGATAAAAGATAAAGTATATTCCACACACACACAAGGTGCAGCATTTACCTATATACCTATATACTATATACCATATACTATATATATATATATACCCTTATATCGTATACATATCCACAAAAGTATGGCAATTATATAACTACATGTGTGTAAGCAACAGCTATCTGAATAAACGAATGAATAATGTACGTTCTTGGCCAAGAAGGAGGAGCGAACTGGCTCCGCCTGAGGTGCTAATGCGGGGAGGCTTCCGGATCAGATGAATCACATAGGAAGCTTCCTCCAAGCTACATCTATATAATAGGTTCAGTGCACGGAGAGAAGATAGAGAGAAATCGAGCTGGATAGCCGCAGGCTTGACTGCTTCGCTGTTTCGGAAGATGGCCTGTCCTCGTCATCAGCATCTACCTGTGGCCACCTTTTGTGCTTTCAAATACGGAAATTCGATTCGGAATCGTGAGACTTGTTTCTCCGCGTGTTGCCTTTGTTGAAAGTGTCGTCGCTTTGACCATCATCATCATCGTCAGCGTTATAGCCGCTGCTGGGGTTGTCGTCAGAGAGCCAGGATCAAGGTCATCTGGCGATAGCCGCCTTATCGCCCAACCAACGGCTCTCGCTCCATCTCGCGTCCATCCACAAAGCACACACTACACAATGTCCGCCGGCGGGCGATCTCTCGTCTCGGCTGAACTGTCGCCGCGCTTTATCAGGGGGTCCAGAGCCCAAGAGATAGTTGTCGCTCGAGCACAGCAGCAGAGCAGCCGTTGTCTTCTCCACCCTCGGCTCAGTTGCGCAGCTTCCAGCGTTGCGAACAGATCCCGCACGCACAGAGATCCCAGATCCCAGATCCCAGCCAGCAGCAGCAGCATTATGTGGTGGAGCCGTAAGTTAGCCACAAGGTGTCTCCGCCTCCATCGGGCCAAGAGCACCAACTCCTCCCTGGAGCCGCAGCAGACTCTGGGCATCATCGGCGTGCCCTTCGCCAAGGGACAGGGGAAGCAGGGAGTGGAGCTAGCGCCGGATCTGCTCCGGCAGAGCAGCCTGCGACAGGTGCTGCAGAGCAGTCATGGTGAGTGCGCCCTACTTCCGTACTTTTCGTAATCAGGAAATCGGATTTTCAAATTTTGACCTCAAAATAGCGAATTATTCTAGATTTTACTAGGGAAATCTTTCCAAGAATAGTTTGCGGCTGTTGATGCTGATCAAGAATATATATACCTTATGGGTTATAGAAACTAACACATAAAATCTTTCCGAACTAAAATATTTTTAAAATAATAATACGAGTATTTGTTTTGACTTGTGCTTTTTTTAAAACATTAATTTGTTCAAAAAACTACCATCCACATTTATCGATAAATATCGATTTAGTGTACCCAAAATATTTTTCAAAATAAATTAATTTGAAGGTGATCACTGATCAGAGTTATTAGATAGCGAAGGGGTGACTGGTACTGTATTATTATCGATACGAGCGATAGGGAAAAGACCCTTAAGAACTACCATATCTCGGAGTAACTGCAGACGGACGAACAACCGTAGGACATGGCTAGATCGAGTCGGTAGTTGATGCTGATCGAGGATCATAAATCGCAATACCCGCTCTCTGAAAGGGTAAGAAAACGCTCAAAACCTGTTTAGGTAAATAGTTTTCTTTTCGTTTATTATTTCTTCAGATGGATTGGTCATCCGGGATTACGGGAATCTGCAGTATGCGGTGGACGAGTCGCTGCTGCAACAGCAGCGGGTGCACTATCACCACATCCGCAACTACGCTGACTTCATGGCCTGCAATCGGGCGCTGATCGAGCAGGTGCAGCTGATGCTCAAGGAGAACTCTCAGTTCCTGGCCATCGGCGGCGACCATGCGATTGGGTTCGGTGAGAGTCCAGTTCCGTTTCCGTCTCCATTTCCATATCCTCTCGATGCCTAATCCTGCCGATCCCCTTGACAGGCTCCGTGGCTGGTCACCTGCAGCACACGCCGAATCTGTCGCTGGTGTGGATCGATGCGCACGCGGACATCAACCTGCACAGCACCTCGCAGTCGGGCAACATCCACGGCATGCCCGTGTCCTTTCTGCTGGAGCAGCTGCGCACCACCTGGCAGCACGCTGGCCTCCAGGAGATCGCTCCCAACTGGTGAGATTGCTTTGCTATGCTTTTCGTTGCTCTTGCTTTATTGTTATAGGGCCAGATCAGATCAGATCAGAGATCAGATCGCTTACAGCTAGACAAGTTGCACTTAGTCTCTAGGGCCTCTAATCTGACTCTCTGTCTCGGGGGGGCTTTGTTTTTTAATGTTTTAATGTTAAATATAACTAATACTCTTGTTTTTGTTCTTAAGGGGGTTCGGGGTGGGGTGTTGTTGGCTGGGTGGGGTTTTGTCGCCTTATCACAGTTGCCTCTCTTAACGAACTAAGAATTATTTGCTTTGATTCTTTGCTTTCATTTCAGTTTCAGTTTCGTTTTCGATTCTTTTTTGATTTTTTCGATTCTGTTAGATTTAGATTTTGTTTTCTTCTCACTTCTCACTTCGCCTCTTGCTCTTGCTTCAGTCTTTTTCTTTTTAAGTTGCTATCAACCTTTAATCTGCTTATTAAATAGATTATTTAATTAACACATTGCTTTTCTTGCGGCAGTTCGTTTGTTTGTTTTTCTTATTTCTTTTTTTTGAGGTTCGAGAACGGAAAAAACAATGACTTTTAGGTAGAAACTAAAGAAAACTGTTTTTGTAAAAAGTTTAAACGGGGGATTGGGCGGGGCGAAGTGCCTCGCCGGAAATTAAACTATAACTGGAGCTCTACTTCGATTCGATCTAGCCAACTAGACACTATAGCAGCGCTCTATTCTATATGTTATCAGGATGGGTTTTTGGTGTTTGGTGCTGTTTCTGGGTTACTTTTTGTGCTGGCACCTCTCTACGCGTAAACAAATCGTTAAAAAACCGAAAGGATCTTAACTGAGAAATTCCCAACTTGAACCCTTGAACTGAAAATACACTGTATATATACTTGGTTAGTTAGGAAGACTTTGTACACACGAAAAAATCACATAGAACGGACGGGACACAATGAAAACCGAAATGGAAACGAAAATATATATACAACATTATACATCAGAGACTAAAGACAGTCCTAGTCCTGCCCGATACTCCTGGTCACTCTCTGGTTACGTGGTGGGTCGTGTGGGGATGGTGGATTGTGCATTGCTCGATCAAAATCAAATCTATAAACTATATAGAAAAAGCCGCAAATTCAAATACAAATTGAAACTCTTCGCAAGTCCTAAAATCATAATTCAAAATGATTCAAATATCGGTGGCTCACTAGGGTTCTCATCCGAAATTACATAATACATAAAGTAAGGTGTGTGGTGTCGGTGTCTCGTGTGTATGTACATCGTGTGTACATCAATCGGGGTGGGAGAGGGGGGCAAGGGATCGGGACATCTGTGGTGTATGCATTAAATAATTACAATCAATATTAAAGATTAACGTATCAATGAATCAATATAATTACACAATCATTATCGTTTTTAATCAAGTAATCAATTAACTAAATGTGTTTCTTTTTTTGTCTATAGTATTGTTTTTTTTTTTCTTTCTTTTTTGTTTTTTTTTTTTTTGCATAAATTCAATTTAAAATCGAACGAACGAACAAGAACACACGCCTGAAAATAAATCAAGAGAAAGAAACAAATTAGAAAATGCTTTGTAAAAATATTAGACGTTTTTTGCTGCAGGATTTTTGTGAAGTGTTCAAACTTTACAGTTCTTCTTTTTTTGTTCATTGCTACAAAAAAGAGGAGAGATCAATATTAATATTAATAAAATGAGAAAGAAAACCATTTAGAGAAAATCATTATCAGTTTTGTTTTCGCTCTGACAAAATATGTATTTATTTGGGAAGATCAAAATATATGTGTGCCGAAAAATTGTACAGATCCGGATTCGGGACCTCGGATCCTCTCTCCTCCAGCTCTCAAATCTTCTCTTCTCCGACTTACTTACCAACAAAAACCACACGAAACAATAAATGTGAGTGAGAGGTACGCAACAATACAACAATATATATATATATAGATATAGATAACAACGAACGAACGGCAACAAGGAACTGAAAAATCGGGAAATCGATGGATATATACCACATATGGGGAAAGAAGAATGGAACGGAAATCGAAAATCGGAATCAACTCAAATGTCAAAATCAGATCGGATCGGATTCTCCTCCCTTCAAAGTATCATCTTCCTTCTCCTTCTCCTTCTGCATCTTTTCTTTCTTTCTCTCTGGGGCTCTTCCTGCTCGGCTGGGGGACCAAAGAAGCGTACACTGAGCGACAAAATAATAAGAGCAAACAAAGAGCAACATATACTCTTCACTCGAGAAGGCGGCAACTTTTTAGAACCAATTCGGAAATGTAAATGGAAATGGAAATAGAGAGTGTGTGTGTGTAGTGTGTTATTTGTGTGTTGGCTAGTGTAATATACACTAGAAAGAAATACGGTTCGAACAAAAGAAGAGACCATAGAGAAAACCGTCTAAAAGAGGAACCAAAGCAGGGTCCGGAAAGCAGAGAAAATACGAGCTAAGTTTACCAAAGAAAATCAACAAAGAAATATTGTATATCGAAATAATCGAATCGAAACAAAGTCGAAAAATGCAAATTCGAAACTCGAAAACCGAAGCACTGAGCTGAAACACTGGAACAAAAGGAAATGAAACACAGAAAAGCAGATCGAAAGAGAATTAAATAAAACAAAAGTTCGGTGTGTTCTGATAGATATATACTATATAGAGAGATATACATATTATATGGCAAAAAGCAAGAAAAACTCATAATCATATATTTTGAAATACATTTATAATATTAATATCTTTTTCTCATTTGTTTTTTATCTTTTTTTGGTTTTGTATTGTTTCCATTTTGAAATATCATTTAAAATGTGTGATAAATATTATTAATTAATTAATTAATTAATCGATATAAATATGTTAATAAAATAAATTAAATAGTTTCCTCCGTCTCCTTCGCCTTCATCTTCGTCTTCATCTTTGCTTTAATAATAATAATATATATATATCGAAGTGTATATATATCCTTGCTGTTGTTGTCGTAATTATTAACGGTATCATTGGTGTAATCGTTATCGCTATCGCTATCGTCCTCCGCTCATCGAAATAATCGCTCTCCCCTCTCTCTCTCTATCCGTGGAACAAATTAGGCGTTTTACAAAATTACAAAAATTACACACAATTAATTAAGCAATACAAAGATACAGATACAGGTTGAAAATCATACACAGAACATATCCCAATGCATATACATGTTTCTATCATGTTTATATATCGATAAATCGAGGGAGTGGCTGAGTTGAGTGGTGACTGTACTTGCGCCGCTAAAAACTAAACTAGGACAAGAGTCGAGGTCGAGAGATTCGTGTTAATCATAAATATAAGCACTAAACATAATGGCATTACACAAATTAAAAGTATTCTCTGGTTTTTTGCACACAAATAATATCGATAATAGCTAATTGCTAATTGCAACACTGGGCGGCGTTTCTAAGCCGAGCCAAGAAACGGGAGATCAATTCTGGATTTACTCCTGGAATGCGCGTTTTTTGCATTTTTTCTTTTCTGGTTTCTTGGTTTCTTTTGGGTTTCGGGGACTCGAGATTCGGGATCCTGACCGATCGGGAATGTGTTTTCTGATTGAGATCAATGGGTTCCGTTGGCGCCTCTTTGTAGATCAAGACGGCCCATGACTAGATCGATTCCTATACGTCTTTTTCTCGTTTTTTGTTTTTTTTTTTTTCTTTTTGTTTCTTGTGTGGTGAAATGGAAAGAGAGAGACTGAGAGAAAAAGATAATCTAAAATCCTTCGGGGTTATGGGAATTCGGAGGGTTTGCAAAAAGAGTTTGGGGGGTGGGGGTAGGGTGGCAAAGGAAAATCATACAGTTTACAAAAATCAAACGAAAACCAAAAGGTAACAATAAATCAAAAAATTATGCTAACAGTTTTGCTTTTTAGGTGTTTTTTCTTTTTTTGTTCTTTTTTCTGTTTTTATTGAAAGTAAATTTTTCGCTTCGCTTTTTCTTCGCAAAATCAAATGGGGAAATCATAAGTGTGTAAACATAAATCAAATGGGGAACATATAATTCGTGGAATAAATACACAAAATCAAGAGGAAAGGAAATCAAACATACTAAATAATAATAAACATATAATGGTAATCATAATAGTATTGCATTCGATGGGTCAGAGATTCACAGGAATCGCTTCTCTCCGTCAGAGCTAACATTACACATGTATCGTCTTTATATATCTTGATATATCTAGAGCTAAACCGACGTTTTCGTTGGGCTGTGCTGTGTGCTGTGCTGTCGCTGCTGCTGCTGCTAAATCGAATGAGTTGAATATAAAATCATAAGGTTACAACTAAAACTGAAACAAAATCAAAAGGGTCTAAGTCGGGTATACGGGAATACAGAAAATGCAAATTAAAATTAAACGTAAAACGTAAATAGTAGAGTTTCGAGAAAAGGGGAATTAGAAATGGGAGAAAGGAGAGAGAGAGAGTTGGGAATTCTAAGCCTTAGAGTTGTTACCTCTCGATCTTGATCTCTCTCGCTCTCTCTCCCTCTCTCTCTGTTCATTGCGTGTTTTGTGTGTGTGTGTGTGTATAATTAGGCTAATTCTTCATCAGTATCCTCTCATTGTTCATCTTGTTCTTCTTCGCTTTGCTCACAAATCAAAGGAATTAAATTAAATTACGTAATTATAAGAATACAATAAATAATGTTTTTGTTTTTTGTTTTTCGTTTTCTTCTTGGTTCATTGCTTACTTAAATAGTTTAAAGAAAAATCATGATGAGATATATAAATATATGTGTGTGTGTGTGTGTCGCTTAAATTGTAAATTACACGCAAAAAAATATATAATTGTCGCTTTTTTGTTCATTCCTCGCAGCACGAATCGATTTTTTAGGTTACAACATAATCATAATAGATTCGATTCGTAATTTGAAATTTGTAATTTGTAGTTTTTGAGATGCTTGATGCCTTGCTTAGTTGCATTATTTTAAAACTATTGCACAAGAATTAGAATTAATACAATTAATAAGATCCATCGATGACGCAAAAAATATAAGCATAATCATATATATATATATACGTTTAAGGGATTAGTTAATTAAATTAATATACATATACATATATGTAGGTGTAGAGGTGTAGGTGTGTGTATTTGGTGAGTGACAGAAAATTGAAATGAAACAAAATCAAGTACATGTAATCCTTCCTTCCTTCACTCGCCGCCTCCTTGTTGTATAAATAAACTAGCAGATTTGTTCATATAAATTATTGCAAATTCGAGTCGGGGAGGAGCGGTGATCCTCCCCAGCCTTTGCCTCCCCATCTATCTTCAAGGGACGATGATGCCTCAAGGGAAGCCTTCTTAATCTTTGGAAAGGGGAGAGAGCAGGCGCCTTGTTTCTGTTCTATTCTCTTTTTTGGCTTTCCGCAGTTCTCCTCTCTTTGCTTTATCCTCCTCCTTATCCTTATCCCTATCCTTCTTATCTTCCATCTTCTGACTAGATTTCTTGTTGCGAATTAAAAAAAAACAACGATTTCTTTTGTTGGCCGCCTATAATAGCTACACAAAAAAAAGGAATAATTCTATTTAAAGAGATATATATAGGGGATATCGGATGTATATCATCCGGTTACACATAGGGCTAGGTATCCTAATAATAATCATAATTAAATCAATTTCTACGTGTTTCCGCTTCCGGTTCTAACTCTTAAAATTGAGAATTTACTATATTCCATATTCCGCAGAGAAGGAAACCAAAAAGTGTGTAAATCAAACACAAATCATTCGTATAAATATGCATGGTTGGTTGTTGGGTGTGTTGCAAGTTCTATTTGTTTTTTACTCTTGGTTGCAGGATGCAGGAGAGCCGAATGTCGAAAAATCAAAGCAAAGCAAAGAAATCATACGAAAACGTAATACAAAAATCCAGAAAATATATATAGATGTAAATAGATATAGTATCTGCTTAATGGTTTGTTGGTTGTGTGTGTGTGGTGTGTGTGCCACTCTCTCTCGCTCTCTCTCCCGCGAAAATCAATCAAAAAACAAACAAAAAAAGAAGGAAAAGAAAGAAGCAAAGAAAAACAAAGTTTGGGGTATTATATACGAGTATTCGAAAGGTTGTAAACGGGGATTGGTTTGGTATATCCTATAATGCCCATTCCCTCTTCTTTCCTTCTTTGTTGTTGCTGTTGTTAAGTTACTTAACTATAGAGAAAACGCTTTGCTAATGCTTTTTAATGGCTTTAATGCCTCAAACCCGTCCTCATTCGATCGTTTTTCAAACTGTTTTTGTTTTTCGTTTTCTTCTCTTTTTTTTTTGTATATAAAAAATGATGCTTGGTTGCTGCTGCTTTTTTGTTTGTTTGTTCTGTTGTGCTAGGCCTTTGTTTAAACGCTAAAAATTGTTGTTATTACGCTCTCGCTCCATGCCGCGTTCCGCGTCGCTTGAACTATACAATATATATATATTTATATGTATAAAGTATATGAGAAATTACAGTATCTTTATAATATTCACTAACAATTATTTACTTTTTGTAGTAAAACGTTTCAAATTTGCGCATAAATTATTGTTATTACTTTTTGTTTTTCCTTTCTTTTATTTTCTTTCCGTTTCGTTCGCTAATCGTTCCTATATAAATGTTGTCTACACGATTCCTCACAGTCCCTCGAGAGACTGGGCTCCAAGGACACGAGTTCGACCAGGGCTTTCGGCTTCTCGTTACTCGTTACTCGTTTCTCGCTTCTCGTTACTCGTTTCTCTTCTAAATGTAGAAAACACAATCGATGCTCTTAAAAAAAAAGAATTCAATATAATAAATGTCTATATATAATAGGTAGATATATAGAATTACATCGCCTATATATATATCTGAGATATATATGTGTATATATACTTCGATCTTCTTTTTAAGTAGCTTTTGTTTTCGGGGTTTCCTGTGTTAATACTGTAGCAGCCTCCATGTTATCAATAACTATATATACTCTATTATTTTATGAATACTTGGCCCGCCCCCGGGGGCCGAACTCGTGTCCTGTGAACACTGTGTCCTACTGCATATACATCCTAGACACTGAATCCTCACTCCTTTCCAATTGCTGCCTTATGCACTTGCCTCTTAATTGGTTTTTCTTTTGTTTTTTGTATCGAGTTTTCAAGATTTTTATATATGGTAGAAAAGTTGTTGTTCTTTTTGTTTTTGTTTCTTGGAGTGTAACTAACAGAGTTGCTTGCTGTTTGGAAGATTTCATTGCTGCGTTTACCTTAAGTGTAAGTTTAAATTTTTAAAATTTCTCATTTTCCTTTTCTTTTTGTTGTTGTTTTTTCATTTGTTTTCTTTTTTCGCTAAGTTAAGTTAAATTTTCATAGTTTTTTGTGTGTTGATTTCTTTGTTTCGCTTTTGTGACTGATTTTGACGGCGGCCGCAAATGAACCAGAGCTGCCCCGAGTTCAAGTTTTCTCATTAAATATATTGCAATTGTTCCTTATAATCTCATTATTCATTATCCTCTGCCTGTTGCTTTTTGCACTGCTTTCTCCGCGCACTCTCTCTCTCGCTTTCTCAATCTCAATTCTCCGTTTCACAATTCTCATTCTAAAAGCAGCTCTCGTCCTTCCTAATTTTTGGTTTTTCGTTTTCGTTTTAGTTTATGATTTTTGTTACTTAAATGCTAAACAAGAAGAATTTTGCTATTGCAACGCTTTTGGCCGGCGCTTTGGGGTTCTCAGGATTGGATTTGTCAAGGGAGGGATTGGCAAGGGACTGGTGGCTGGATTGGTTGCTGGTTGTTGCACCGCCGCTTCGTTGTGTCTCGACACGTGAGAGAGAGTTACTCCTCCTCCTGCCTGCTGCCTTCTGTTTGTCCTGCCTTCGTCCTTTCTGCTGGCTCATAGTTTCTGTTAATTGTTTCTTGTTTCGTGTGTGTTTTACACATACTGTTTTGTTGTTGCGCTTAGTTACCGTTATACCATGCATATTTATATATGTGTGTTGTGTGTGTGTGCTGTGTGTGTTTCGAGTGCTTCGAGTGTGTGGTGTGTGTTTCGAAACGATTTGAGGGGACAAAATCTCTCGTTCCCGTTCCCGTTCACGTTCACGTTCACAATCCCGCGTCGCCGCCCTACTTGGCCTTGTTGGTCTTAAAGCTGACCTGCAGAACCCGGTTGCCCATGGTGTAGCCGTTTAGCGCCCGTATGGCCATGGCCGCCTCATCGTAGTTGGTCATGGAGACGAAGCCATAGCCCTTGCACTGGTTCGTTGTGGGATCCTTGACGATCTTCACCGATTGCACAGCCCCAAAGGGACCAAACAGCTGCCACAGCGCTGCCTCCTCTGTTTCCGGTGCCAGGTTATATATGAATATCGGATACGCACCGCCCGGACCGCTGGCCAGCGTCGTGGCAGCCGCCGCCGCCGCACCAAGTCCATTCGGCAGCATCACGTCCAGCATGTCGCCGGCCATGGGCGAGAATCGTGCCAGGCCCTTGTTGACGGGCGTGTGCATGGCGCCGCCGATGCGTCGCACCAGCTGAGGATTGAGGAAAGCGGGCAGCTGCGGCTGTATTATCTTACTGGTGCTGCCGGGCGTATTGGAGAACTTGACGACAATCGGATCCGTGCAGCTCGAGGGCGTGGTGCCATTGAGGGCAATAATGGCTCGGGTGGCCTCCTCCCGCTTATCGAACCGTATAAAGCCGACGCCCTTCGTCTGTGTATCGTTGCCGGCATTTTGGAGTATGCGCGACGTAATGATCGCACCGAACGGTGCAAAGATGGCCTCCAGTTCCTGCTGGGTCATCGTTTTCGGCAGCCCCGACACATACAGATTGGCGCCCTTGATGGCATCCGATGAGGGACGGGCGAACGACACCTTGATGGTCTTGTTCTGCAGCCGCAGACCGTTCAGCACATTCACCGCCTGCTCGGCATCCTGCGGCCGGACATAGTTGACGAAGCCGTAGCCGAGGCTCTGGCCCTTGCTGGGCGCCTGCGGATTGAGCGGATCGATGTAGACCTGCGACTTGTCGCGTATCAGCTTCACCGATTCGATCTCGCCGACGCTGGAGAAGAGCGAACGGATCTCGTCCTCGGTCATCGTTTGCGGCAAGTAGTTTACGATTAAGTTCGTGCGTGTCTCCGTGCTTCCGTTGCTGCCGTTCTGGGCGCCGGCACCGACGCCGACTCCAACTCCGCCGACTCCGGCATTTCCGTTGGTATTGGGCTGCGCCTGCTGCGGCTGAGGCACCACCGCCTGCTGGACTGCCGCCGCCTGCTGCTGCTGCTGCACCACTGCTGCCGCTGCCGCCTGTTGTTGCACCACCGCCGCCGCCGCCTGCTGCTGTTGTTGCGCCTGCTGCTGCTGCTGCTGGGCGGCCACCGCCTGCTGCTGTTGCTGGAGCTGCTGGGTAACGGCCGCCGCCGCCGCGGCCACCGCCTGCTGTGTCTGCTGCTGCTGCACCTGCAGTATTGCCTGCTGCACCTGTTGTTGCTGCTGCTGCAACTGGGCAGCGGCGGCCACGGCGGCCGCATTCTGTACGGGAGCGGCGGCCGCATTGGTCGCCGCCACTGCCGCGGCAGCCGCTGCACTCTGCATCAGCTGCGCCTGTGTGTCCACTCCGCCGCCGGCTCCGGTGTTTGCCATCATGAAGTCCACTGGATTGCGTTCGAGTTGGAGTTGGGAGGTGCGATGGAGTTGAGTTGGGTGACACGACGACCAACGCAGGGGCAGGCGCATGGAAAGAATAGTTAAATGTCAAGATTAAACCATTTGCATGATGTGTTAGTAAGTATCTACAGATTCGGGCCTTTGATTAGTTAGTCGGCCAAATTAGCTACTAGTTAGAGGTTCTACGAGGGCTTAGGATGTGGATTTAGTTTAGGTTATGCTTATTTTGGTATTATACAGGAAAGCGCTCGCGAAATCCTTGGTCTTGGAAAAAATAACTCCATAAAAAGAAGGGGATTTATTCTATGGGAGAATCGAAAGTTGCTTTATTCCGAGTGATTTCCAAATCACCAGGAGGAGGCGTTCCCTTAAATGAGTCTGCCTTCGTCCTTTTCTTCCTAGTAAATCCGGAAATGTATGCAAAATAAACAAAGTCAAACTAAGGTTAGTTTATAAAATTGTTTGTTTATTAATGGTGTAATGATACTGTATTAAAAACTTCATTAATAAGAGTTTTCATTAGAGGCTTGACAGCAACCA
>JAEIIF010012200.1:0-31853 GCA_018874455.1 Drosophila trapezifrons
TAAATTTATAAAATGGCTGATCAATGCAATATTTCCTTTGATATCCAGTAGAATTTGATAAAACCCAAACAAAACATTATTAAAGTGAAGCTACCAGCGGAATATACATGATTTAGTGATCAACCAGGGCATTCTGCTTACAAAACCGCACTTAATCTTCCATCTAGAATCCGATGAGCAACACTTCGGTTGCGAAATGCCATTGAGGCGACTCAGCAGAGTGTGGCATCCACATCCACATCCACGTTCACGTCCACATCTCAAGTCCGCATTTACTGACAGCTGCTTACAGCTTACTGATGCCGCTTACTGCTGCTTATGTTGCAGCAACAACTCCACCTACAGATAAGCAGCAGGGAAAAGCGCGGGGGAAAACAGCAGCAGCATCCGCTGTTGCGGCAGAACAAAATGCAAAAACAAATGCGCAGCGAGGGGCGGATGAGCTGAGGCTGAGACTGGGACTGGGACTGAGTTCGAGACGGCGACCGAAGCCAACGACCGCAAACGTGCAGCGACAACAGCAACAAAGGCAAAGACAGCGCTCCAAAAAATGCAGCAGCCAAACAAACCACTCGACTGGGATCGGAATTCGCTTCCTCCCCCGTTGGCCAGGCTGCCGCAGAAACCCCTCACGAGCCGGAAGTAAAATCGTGCAAAGAGAAGATGTTGCTGCGGCTGTTGATGTTGCTGTTGCGCTGCTGCGATGTTGCTGCTGTTGCTGCCGCTGCTGCTGATGTTGCTGCATCTGCATTTGCGGCGCTCGCGAAAGCAGGAAAACAGCAGCAAGTGCCAGTCGCAGAGCTCTCTGCATTCTCTCATGGAAGAAAACAGGGAATGCACTGCTGAAAATATATAATTGATATAATTTTTGATGTAATCCAAAGTCATTAGAACAAACTGCGCTCGAAAATATATTCTCAGTGAAGCAGGCAGCGAAGGAACATCTAAAAATAAATATCTTTCAAATAAAATAATCGAAAGACAAATCAAAACTTAACTCTAAATATAAAAACCTTTAATTGTTTATCAGGATTTATTAGTGCCTTCATTTAAATGCTTTATTAGAAATTTATTCTAATAAACAACGCCCATTTTCTCTGGGTGCATCGCCTCTCTTCGGAAAATAGAGTTTGGCACACACAAAAAAACTTTCAAGTCGCCGTTGCACTTCCCCTCCAAATCCACAGAAAACTGAAAACTAAAAACGGGAAGAGCGGCGCTGAGCAATTTCCAGAGAATCACCATTTGGCACTTGTCTCCGCCTGTGTCGCCCTCCTCTCTGGTTCTCTCTGTGGATTTCGCAGACACTTTCATCTCCGCTGTTCGCCTGTTACGATTTTAAGCTATTTTTATTGAAAATGAGCGATATTCTCAGCCATGGAAAGAGAGGCACAGACACAAAGCGCTGGGCGAGAGTTGATGAAACTGTGTTAAGTGCATACTTTGGGTTTCCGCGATAAAGTAGCAGTCCACAAAAAAAAAAAAAAAACAGCAAGAAATGCCTGAAACCCCTCGAAGTCCCCACCGAAAACCCCATCCCGAAAACCCTCCACGAAAACTTCATTCTTGGAGGGTTCCAGAATGGTTTCATTGTCACTGAGTTGCAGCGAGAACTTTACTCCCAACGAAAACTCGACAAATTTGAATGATTCCCTCAGATATACAGAGACATAGACATTGCTTCTGTCTATATATATGTTTTTATATATATATGTATATTCCCAGAGTGCAATCTCCAAGTTCCCCATTTTACCCCCGGCATTCTCCTTTATCTCTATTACTGTGTTTGTCGTGATTTTTATACCCTTACAGGGGAATAATATATTTTGGCACAAGTTAGGAGTATACATTATGTCTTTATTTGTAACCTAGGCTTTCAAAATAAAAGTTCTTATTAAAAATTGAATTTATATATATTCTATAGCCTTTTTTTTTATTTCCACAGATTAGAAACGGTTGTTGTGTGCAATTAATGAGATGTATTCCGCAGATAGATATGTTTACAATTTTAGCCGAATAAAATATTAATTAAAATTAATTTTCAGGGTATAAAGTCTTCGACTATACCCCGCTGCTAGCTTCCTTCCGCGTTTCAAACAAAAACTGCGCTTATTAAGCCCCAACAACAACAGCAACCACGATGCATTAGAAGCTTCTCGGGAATACTGGGGGAAAAATAGAGAAAGAGGGGCCTATATGTATGCAGAGGGGCCCTGGAGGGTGGCAACTGGCAGACGTTGCTTTTTAAGCTGCTCACACTCAACTCAGCTCAATTCAGTCCGCGCACACAGCTGCCAAGTGGCCGAGACTAAAAACTGAGCACCGAAACAGCAACACAGAAACAGATATGAGGACAGAGACTCTGGGCGACAGAGACCTAAGGTTCTGGCAGTGGCTTTATATACAGTGGATACTCATTGGGGGGATTTCATGGCAAGAAGAAAGTCTGGAACAATTAGGAAAAATATTTAAAATTGTAGTTTTAAGTGACAAAAATTAATAGAAAATTTATAGAGCTGTAAAATATTATAAAAAGAACTTACTTCATTTATCAATATCCATGTTAATATTAGTATTGGGGAAAAATCATAAGTTTTGTCTAGAGTTTCCTCTCTAGGTCTCCTATTTGGAGTCATCCCTGTCCAGAGATTTAGCCTCTGCTTCGGCTGCTGCTGTTTCTGTGACTGCATTTCGCCTCATTTCATTTGCTCTTGTCTCTGGCCCTAGTCCCCTCCAGCCTCCATTCTCCTTGCTCCATCCATGCTCCGTACTGTCGCTCCGGGACCCCGTTCTCCGTTCTCCGGTCTCTGTACTCCGGAGCTTCCTTTTGGCTTTTGATGGCTGCATGTACATATGTGTGAGTGCTTGGGCTTCCCTGTGGCTTTGTGTTCTCGAACTCAGCTCCTCCATTACCAGTTTTCGCACGTTTGCTCTTCTGTATATTTGGCAACCGAAGAGAGTAGGCCGCTCCGCTCCGCCTCTGAGAAGCGAGAATATCCAGAACAGAGAACAGAGAACAGAGAACCCAGAGAAGCCAGAACAGAGAACCCAGATGGAGGTGAGAACCCAGAACCGAGAGAACCCGAGAGCTGCGTTTTATAGTAACCGCCCGCCCGCAAACCCTCCGGTCATTTCGCACCCCCCGATTTCGGTGAGTGGAGTGAGCTGCTGGATGTTGCTGAACGCCTGTTCTCAAACGACTCAAACTGAGAGAGAGATAAAAGCATGCTGTGCAAGATGATGCTTCTGTGTTGATAAGGCCCGGAGTGTCACGGTGTGTGTTTGTGGAAATTGAGCACAATTCCTATACGCACGCACGCACACAGCGGCGAAAGTATCTCGTGGATAGCCCGCCGCCACCTACTTATGTACTTTGTACTTTGCGATTCATCCGTAGGCCGAGATTCATTTTCGGATTGAGACGCCGCCACTGCCGTCGTCTCTGGAAGGAACTTCTCTGAGTGAATTATGAAGTTGTCTTCGGCCGTTACGTGGGTGGCTACTCCGCCTTCCCCGCCCCGCTTAAAAACCCCTCACCAAGCCCAGTCCCAGCTCCTTAAGCCTCTCGATTTATCGTTGTACTTAAAATAGAGCCACTTCTCTATGCTGCACTGCTATAAAAAATTACCTAAGGTACAAATTTAGACTTGAAAATAAAGCCAAATCAATAGACTTAATTTTAAAAATAATATAAATATTTTTAGACACCTGCCAGAACTTTTTCGGCAAAGGGTTGTGTTGCTCTTTATTCCCTATTGATTTCTTCTTCATAGATATACTTTAAATAATATATATACCAATAACAAATATAAAAATTAAATGTAGCTACATTTCTTTCTCTGTAAACCTCCACAAAGAAGTAGAAAAAACACAAACAGACGACATTGTAAGTCTAGAAAGAGTTTTCATCATCGGAAAATGCCCCAAAACCGTTAGCTGGATCATAAAATAAAAGTCGGGGCAAGAGCTGATGAAGAAAAAATTTGAAATGCATCTTTTATTTATTTTTTTTTTGTCGTAGCTGTAAATGCAACTGACACACAAAAGCAACAGACGCACCGCGATCACGAGCTGAAAATGGAAATGCCTGTGAATGTGGCTGAGACTGAGGCTGAGACTGAGACTGGGACTCAGACAGAGGCTGGAGAAATGGAAATGGAGCTGTTGATGCTGGCCACATGCAAATGCATTCTTCTGGGCCACTCTAATGATCACCACGACATCACAATGATCGTGATGATGAGGCCAGACCAATGCCAATGACTTGCTCTCCGCGGGCCTGTTCCAATAAAATCTAAGATTGACATCGTTTATCACTCACTTTGCTCGGTGCTGGCTACGGGTCATATAAAGTCACTATTTTTTATTGAAACGAGATTTTTACATTAGGAGTTGAAAAATTGGTTTGGGCTTCAGAGAAGTTTGGGTGAATGAAAGCTAAGATTTAGGGTCTTAGTTACAGAGAAGCTCTCTATGGAGCTAAACTTATATTAGGAAATTACATCTATTTTAGTCTCCACTTATATTATATTTATTTAAACATTTAATTCAATTATTAAACAAAATGTACTCCAAATTAAAACAATTAAAAGTTTTAATTTTGCATATGAACTTTCTTTGAAGTCTTTGAATTTCCATACTTTACCCCAAAAATCAGGAAATATTTAGCCTAAACATTTATGACCTCTCTTAAGCATTTCTCATCTGCATGTCCACCAATTTCGAGTTGCTCCTTTGACATCCAGCCATGGCAGATGAGGCCGAGAGATGGAGAGATGGAGCTGGATATAGCCAGATGATCCCATCTTGGGTTCAGCCTGGACTTTCACTTCGGCTCGACGCTGCAGCGACCAACAAATTATAGCTAATTATGCAGCATCTTAGCCGAGATTGGGCAACTCCTGGCAAGTCTGCAATTTGGCCATGTTGGTTGGGGGCTAATGTTGCAGATCTGGGGCCGATCTGGTCATGTGGGTTTCTCGCCATGAGCCAGAAAGGCAAACAAAGCTCAAGCTCTCGGGCTCTTTGGCTCATAATAACTTTGTTTGAGCCGGCCTGCAGTTTTTTTTAGTTTTTTTAGGCCATTATAACTAAATTTTTGTTTGTACAAAATATTCCGACTTTCATTTTCAGCCTGACGTTGCGACGACTGAGCTGCGTTGAAAGTTGATTCGCAGATACTGTATCTTTTGGACTGATCGCATTTTGTGGCGCGTTACTTGGCTCAAGGTCAGGCGGCATGGAATTGTTGCTAAGTTAAAGAATGCCTTGACAATATTTTTTGTTCAACTTAATTAAAAGGCAAACAGCAAGCAAAAATACGAACCACAAAAAAATAAATAAAAAACAAAAGCAAGAAAAAACCGAAGCTGATAAAAACGGTTTTATCAGCCAGCCGGAGCGGAGACATTAACCACGATAATTATACAAAACATGTGAGCCGTTTTGTGGACCTGCAGACAATTGGAAACAGGCGGTAAGACAACAACCACAGACGACCTTAGGATGCACTGAAAATAATTCTTAACAAATGGGATTGAGAACAGAAAAAATCAGGAAATTATGAACCAAAGCTGGGATTTATTGGGCCCTTTTATCGAATAATACCCTTATAGATCTAAAGATAAATGTAACACATTATTATATTTACTTACTTTTTCCCGAATTGTATCTATAGTTTCCGATCCCTTAAAAAATGTAAATCATAAATAATTATTAAATACAACCCATTATTTTTTTTCCAGCGCACATCTACAAATTGTATCTGGCGGGTGGCGTGATAAGCGGCTGGAACACGTGTGGAATGTGGAGCGAAGACTATCTACAGATAGATATTTATCTTTTAGCAGCAGTTCAAGGAAATGTTCGCCCCCAGATACACACACCACAAATACTTAAAATATCTACCAATTTGCAAATACTCCTCGCGACAAACACGAAACTTTATCTCCCTCCATTCGGGCTGCTCTTGGAACGGCGATAAAAAAATGAAACCAATTTTGATAAGCTTTAAATTATGTATAAAACGTACAACGATCCGATCCCAAAGGGTTTATCTTGTGGCTTGGCCCCTTGTCCGCTTATCACGTCGCTTTTATCTCAGTCATTTCGCCACGAAATATAAATATAAATTCTTAGCAATAATATACCTAATTATAAGGCGTTTTATGGCATTTCGAAATATTTATTTTCAGTTTATGGTTATATCGCACTGAAGAATAGCTTATATTAGATGATCGAAGCATTAAGTACCCTTGAAAGAGAGAGGTTTGTTCTGATTTAAGTCAGCTTAATTAATTGAAAAGATTAATACTTTTTACTAATATTACTAATATTGCTAAACATTTATGTTTGAACTTATAATAAATATATTACATTTATCCAAAACGGATATACCTATTAATACTTCAATATCCTTTAATATAACCTCTCTGCAGGGGAATAAAAACTGCTTAGTTGGAGGGAATGGGTTTCCGTCGTTTGGTCTCACCCCAACAGGTTTCGATCGCTCTTCCTTTTCTTCCTTCTATATAGAAGTATATACTCAATGTTGCCTCCGATGCCTGATGATGATTCTGCTCCCGTTGCCGCTTCTGTCACCAGACGGCGATTCCAATGCATTTCGCCCCCAACTCCTTGCTGCGGCAAAGAGCGGTGGTCATCATCGTCATCATCGGCTAACCCGTCGATGTGTGTGGCCCTGTGGACATGGTCTGAAAACTGGGATGGATGGGATGAGGTCTGGGGATGGGGATGCGATGGGATGGGGACTCAAAAACTGGGGACTCTTCTCTGAGTTGTCGGCGCCGATGGAATGTTGTTAGTTATAAAATGGCCACAAAATCATAACGCGGGCGTGGGCTGCCACTGCCCTCGGTCTCACTTCTCTTTATTTATGCACAGAGAGAAATAGCTAGTTACGATTCTGGGGATATTTTAATAATATATAAATATTTAGCATGCCCATTATAATTTTTACTTCAGAGTTTCAGTGTGACCTTACAATTTACAGAGGTTATTTATATATTATTATAATTATTCAGAAAATAAACTTCTTTTTAGTTAAAATGAATAAATATGTTTAAAATATTAGTATTATTAACCTAAAGTATATTGAAGAGACCAGAGATCTCTTTTTTTATATAGCTATATTTAGTAAAATCACAGTGTGACCATGCAATCAGCATTTAAGTCAAAAATAGGTCTTTTGATTTGAACAAATTAAAACCCAATTAAAATCCTCTTTTGATATTCGAAAGTTGAAGGATATAGAATAAAAATGTATGTAAGTCATTTAAATAAAGGCTACCATTTATATATTGTTTATAAAATATTTCTCTCCGTGCCTTGGAACCCAAGACCCCGAACCTGATATTAACGATGACGAGTTGTTGCCTCCGTCGAGGTCTCTGTGTCCAGAACTCTCGGCCCAACTCTCTCCCACAGCATCCACGCATTTTGGATGGGTCGGCCGGCCGGTCGATGGTCCGTCTGGGGGCTTTTTTAATGGAACCAGGTCCGCTGGGCGAGTGTGAATTGAAATGTATTTTTTACATACTCGTACATGTGTTCTATGCCAGTCGATTGGATCTCGAAAATCAAATCAAAACTCGTCGTCGTTTTATGGCTTTTAGAAACTCTTGGAACTTGTTTTTGTTCGCTTTGGTTCTGTTTTGTTTTCCCTCGGTCTCTGTTTGTTGTTCTCGTTATTATTATTATTTTCTATTCCTATTCCCATTTCCATGTGACGGCGATGTCGATGCTCGTCGGCGGCGTTGGTGGCTCGCTTTGAATAATGATGATAAGGCCCCGGTCCTCGCCTCCGATCCGAACCGATTCTAGCCAATCCATCCATCCATACATCCATCCATCCATTCGTCTGCTCTCGCTCTCTCTCTCCCTCTCTGTGGCCGGCTTGATTATTGATTTATTGTCCGATTTTTGGGTCTGTGTCGCACAGGTAAACGAGAAATCGTCACGGATACGCAAAACGGTCAGCGCAACACCGAAATGTATCTCGGGGCTTTGCTTGGTATCTCAGGCGGATTGCACTGGAAAAATAAATTATAAAATATATAACAAAGGCTCAAACATTTTCCAGACTTGATTCATAATAAATCAAATTAGATTTTTAAGGAAAAATATTTATTTTGTAGAATTTATGGTAATTTACTTGAATATATTTGAAGAAATACAAGAATAAATTTCTGTCAATCAATTATTAACCAATTTCTTATACAATTTTAAGCAATTTTACCAAATGATGGGTAACCGAACTTGACTGATCAACAATAATTGATGTGTTAGAATTTTATTGAAATATAATTTCTATATTTTTAGCTGACTTGGAATCAATACAACCAAATTAGCACTAGTTCCTTTCTTTTTCTTAAGAAACCCACAACAGCTTGGTACTTGTGTAAGCTGCTGCAGTTCAGGAGAAAATTACTAATATTTTATTTAATTTATTTACTTATTAAATATATCACAATATTTATGATTATTTTCTCGGTGCATTTCAGATACATTTTGAAGCGCACGCTTCAGCATTTTTGATGTTGTTGTCATCAATTTAACAACAACGACAAACGCCGAACAACAAAAGGCCAAAAACACAGAGAACCCACCAGAGAAACCCGGAGAAAAAAAAAAAAGAAAACATTCTTCGCGTCTTGATCCCGAACGTTCTCATAATTTGTTTGCCCCTCGGAAGAGAAGCCCGGAGCAGACCAGAAGACGACCCCTTCCCCATTTCCCATTGTGCGACCGCGGACTGTGAGAAAGATTTTATTTCGTTCAAGTGGTTTTTGATTTAACACCAAACAACCAGCCGAAGAGTGGAAAATATTTTAATGATGCGTCGTCGACGTCGTCGTCGTCGTCGTCTTTGGCGCTGCAACTGAAAAACAAAAAGAAAAGACCAAAGACCGAAGACGAAATAAATGGAAAACAAAAAGATTTCTAACTTGTTTTTTGGTGGCCTTTCTTTTTTTTCCGCTTCTTCAGCGCGCTTGTTCTCAATTTATTTGTGGTTTTTGATTCGGAAGACATTCGTTCGATTGATTAGCCCGCTGGGAAAGCTTGGCGATCGCTTTCGAATCGAGTTCGAATATAACGTAATTTGTCACCCCTTTTATTTCGACGGGAGGGGTAAGTTCCGCATCCGGAAGGGGTTCAAACTCAAGAGCGGAGAACTGCACTCGACAAGCTGGCAATGAGGTCCGATCCTGATGCGGTTTAACATCTGTCACGGCTGCTTCCTTCCTGGGACCAGGACGAAAAATATAAAAAGTAACAGAAAAAAAAACACCGACAAAAATAACCGCATTATGGGCTTAGGACCTAACCAGGCATAATATTGTGCAGCTTTTACGAGGTATTTTAACAATAATTGACATACATTTATGGCGATCAGGGAGAAATTGCGCGATAACAGGGGAAAAGAGAGCTTATTGGTTGAGTGATCAAGTTGGTCACAGTCATGGAGGGGGAAACGAGTTTCGAATTATTTAAATTCTTATAAGAAAATTATACAAAATAATACGACTTAGACATATTAAGCTCATATTAATTCAGGTAATAGTAGGTGCTAATCTAATTAAAATGTAAATTGAATTATTTAGACGTACTTTAGCTTCATTATTTTTAGAGAAGTTTATACAAATCATATGTAAG
The DNA here is from genome assembly GCA_018874455.1 of Drosophila trapezifrons. Lineage (NCBI taxonomy): Eukaryota > Metazoa > Arthropoda > Insecta > Diptera > Drosophilidae > Drosophila > Drosophila trapezifrons. Next base: position 9,676 of record JAEIIF010012200.1, read on the forward strand.
GCGCTTACTAATTTCAGGATTTAATATATTCGAAATATATTTAATTAGCTGACTTGTGAACTGATTAATTATTTAAGTATTAAGGCAAACAAAATTCTAAATATATATTAAGGATAGTTGTAGGTGCTTATATATTAATTAATTAATTATAAATACTTAACAGATTGTAGATCTGAATAAGAAAAAGGTGTAACGCTGTTTCTTGATTTTTAAAAGAATTTTAAAGATATTGTTCAAGACTCAATAAATAATTCTTGATTAGAACTATGAACCGAAATTTTAACACATTTGCATATCTTAATTAATGGCAATTAAAAATAAATTAAATAAGCAATTTAAAGTAACTCCATATAGGGTAAGCTAACTTCGATTTACCTCATATAATAAATTTCTGCATATATACATTATACATTTTAGCAATAAGAACGAAATATACACATAATTCACAGCTCAAGTATGTAAGAACCTCCCCTGGTCCCGCTTTTGATATTAAGCCGACGACCTCATTCAGCACCCTTACCCCGCTGACCATCACCTTCCCCCTCTCCGATCACTCACTCCCTGAGAACCCACCTCTCCCCCGGCTCCTTCAACTAATGTGACACTAATCATGTGACCTCGAGTGCCGCTGGCCACATTTGTATGACCGCTTTGCACGCTGTTTACACACGACAATCGGCGATCGGGCAAAAGTTTTCCAACATTTTCTCGGGAAAGAAGAACAGAACAGAACGAACAGAGGAATCAAAGGAGGGAAAAGAAAAGAAAATGCGATCCATTCATGAAAGAAATGCCATTCTAATGCTTTCTTCTCGCTGTGTGCCTCCATTGTGGCACCTTTTCATTGGGTTCTCCGAGGAAAATCAACAAACCAAGAATGGGAAAATGTGTGTTAAGGGGCATCGAGGAAATGGGAATGAGAAGTTATTCCAATGCGTAGGTAGGCCAGGAGAGAGAGATTTGATAGGGGGGTTACTTTGATTACACGGAGAACAAAAAGGAAGTTAAATGAAAGAAAGGAATTATATTTTTGTTACATACTAATTTTAAATTAATATTAATAAGAGCGGAAAAAAATATATTTTTTGTTCCCTTTTTTATTGCACTTAACTCTTACTATTTCTAAGTATTCTTTCCATGAAAAACACTAAAATCTGCGTCAGAATTCCTGATAAATATTTTCTCTTCAATAACAGAGCCTGTAGAATTTTTCCCAGTGCATAATTTCTGATACACCTTTCGTGTGTTCATTGCCTACTCAAAAACCTATAACGCGTGTCAGAGGCCACCAATTAGTGCAGCGAGTGGGAGAGAGATGAGTGCCGAGAGACAATGAGAGAGAGAGCAAGCAACCTTTAGTGTCCTGTTCGCGAGGGTTGAAGGATAACAGACCGATCCCCGAGATCCCCTTAAACTGATGACGCTGATGAGCCGCAAACTGCCGCGCAGGAAGCTACTCTCTTTCTTCTCGCTCCTCGCTCTTTTTATCCTCGCTCTCCTCGCTCTTCGGTGCCCCTCGCGATTGACAGGCGGCATTTAGGGGATAATTTCGGGGCATATGCAGGATCCCCGGGCCTTGGGGTGATCTCGAGAATGGAGTGTGTGTTTGTGTGTGTGTGTGTAGGCAGGAGACGCAGCAGGACGCGCTCCACAAAAATTTAATTTAACATCTGCCCGGCTCATCATCGTCCTTCTTCTTGGGTTCCTGCGCCGCTGTTGTTGTTGCTGTCCTGCTAAGGACATGTGCGTTTTTAGTTATTGAAATTTTTACTTGTTTTGTCCTCTCGGCTCTCTTGTCTCCTGGCTCTATGCATTGTGCATTGAGTATTTAATTGCAGATAATATCGACAAAACAAAACAGCAGGCGGACGAATCAACAGCTGAAGTCCCCGGAAATGCATCTGGGCAGAAAGGGGGGAGTCCCCCTGTCTTCTCACCACTCTCCACTGTCTCTGCTCTTTTGTTTGTCCTGTGGAGGCTCGAGCACGTGTCAATAATTGTTCAGATGCCGATTGGGGCACTGAGGTCCTTCAGGAATCAGCTGTCGTTAAGGTGGAGGGGGGGAAGGTAACCTTAAAGGTAACCTTAAAGGATATCTCAACTTTATTTTGATGGAGATGGATGGTGGTTGTAATCTAGACAATGAATCTTTTGTTTAGCGATGGGTTAAGCCTTAAACTTATCCCCTATTGCATAGAAAATAAATAAATACTCAAGGGAATTTTATAGGAAAATTAATAGTACATGAAGTCATACTTCTCCACATGAACATTCTTTTTTTAAAGTTCTTAGACTGTCTTCAAACGGAATTTATTATTTACGGGACTTTTCTCATTGCGCAAACATAGCTTTCTAACGAAATTGACAATTAATTAATAGTTCTTCTCCGGTAAATCAATTTGCAGCTCCTAATTGTCTACACGTCTCTCCTCCTCTGATGGCATCCCAATCCGCCTGCCGATTGATATATTTACTCAGCTTAAACTCCATCTGATTTCACTCCTCCCGACTCTTTGCAGATATATACTCGTACAGCTTTGCATTTGGCAAGATCTGCGGGCAAACGAATGCAAATTAGTTGCGCACTTGGTCAACAGTTAACTCATCATCACCAAACAACTTCCATCTGCTGCTTTTTTCGCTCTCCTGGCAATTGCAAAAAGCTAACGGCAAAGCTAAAGCCGAGCGGAGTGGAGAGGAGAAGAAGATGAAGAGGCAGCTTCATTACACACGCAGAAAAAATAGTTTTCGAATTTTTCCATAGAAAATATTGGTTTTATGATGGCACTTAATTCGATGATATTAAAAATATCAGGAAGATTTAATATTAATATGGAAACCTGCATTACAATTTTGTATCTGTAAAGGCAATAGTTTAAATGATCTTTAATATTCATATTTTAATATAACTGATGTCTAAAATTTTTTAATTTTTATTATATTTGAATTTTTAAAAAATAATTATATAACGGACTGAACCGTTTTTTAAAGTCCTGAACTACACTTTTTTCAAACTTGTTAAAATACCTCTACGAATTAAATATTATGATGAATTATATTAACTTATTTTTATTTGTTGTTATATTTATAAATAATATTATATTTTTTTCTCTGCACAGCAAAGAGAAGCCCGCAAAGAAGCTAATGTAATTGTGTTTGTAAATGCCATAAAGTTGGCAACACTTGCTGTGCCGGCAACAACAACGAAACCAAACTGAAATATGTTTGCCCACCGAACTCACCTCTTTTCGTCTCCCTCCCCATTTTTCCCGCCCACTTGCCCCGCTTTTCCACCCCATTTTCCCTGCCGCTCCTCTGCCGTAACCCCTCCTGAGAGCAACGCTTGCAAATGAAGTTCACGAGATGGTCAAGACGATAATGTTGGCGAGCGCATTTGCCAAGTCATGACTGCTGTTGCTGTTGCTGTTGCTGCTGCTGCTGCTGCCTCTGATGTTGCTGCTTCTGCTGCCGGCCGCCTGCGATGTTGCTGCTGCCCTGACACCGCAGCAACATCAACATCAGCAACAGCAACACGAGCGAACGAGTTTCTGTCGCTGTTTGTTTGTCGCTGCTGCCCGTTGTTGTCCATTTTGTCGCCATCGCTGGTGCCCTCAAAAAAAGTAAAGAAAAAAATAGAGAAATAGTTGGAAATCAAATCAACAACAAAAGTAAAGCAACACCAAAAAGCAACTAGCGAGCAATAACACCAACAACTAAGAAGAAAACTGGGAAAACCGAAAATGCTAATACACTTAATTTATTAAATGTATTTATAGTTATATATTCTAATATATTTAATAGTTTAAAATAATTATTTATTATTATATCTTATAGTTTTCTTAAGGATAGGTCTTTGTATCAAAGTATTTTTATTACAAAATGAATTAAATTTCCAAGGTTAAGTACGAAAGTATAGAAGATTTTCATTAATTAATGAAACACTCGAAATATAATTTTTAATTTTTATACTAAATATATATATTCCTATATTAATTACTATAATTATAATATAATACCCTTTCAACAGAGTATCATTCCAACCAACGGCTACACACCAACGGCAACAAATCTATGTAAAACTCAATTGAAGTGCTCCCATCGTCGCTCCACATTTTTCCTCGGCTTTTTGCCTTTTGTTTGATTTAGTTTATGCCCCAGCCACACCCACCCACCGCCCCCCTTAACCCCCTGAAGCCCCACCAGCTGCCCCTCTGCCTCTTAGCCCCAGAGTGTATGCATGGCAAACTTGGCGTTCCAAAGTTGACTGCAGTTCGAATGCCCCGTCACACAGATACTCACGCACACGAGGGCACTGCTCGTGGCATAAATGAATCTCCGCCTCGTCGTCGGCGTCGCCGTCGTCGTCATACGAATATTTAGTAGAGTATGAAGTAGTTCGGGTTGGGTACATGAAATGAGTTGACCTCGCTTGACCTCGTTTCAGTTTCTTTTTGCTGCCCGTGCTTCTCTTTTTCTCTCCTCTTTGTATTTTCTTCTCCTCTGGTCTTCTTTCTTTTTCTTTTTTTTTTTTTTTGCTCGTTGTAGCATTTATTTTATTTGTGCAAACGTTTTTAATGAAATTTCATTTCGCCCTGCTCCCCCTTGCCTCCTCTGGCTGTCTTTATTTTCTCTCCGATTTCAATTAGAAATCTTCATAATCGTATCTGGTTGTCTGGGTGCTCTTTTGGCCAAGTATTTGGACCTAACTTGAAAGCTTTGGGATTTGTTTATAAAATTGATTTTTTATTTGATAATTAACATTAATAATTTATATTTTAATAGAGCATATTTTGACACTTTATTCCATTTATAACATATTAATCAAAAATCATATTTTGGATATCAGATGTAAATTAAAATAAAATATTTATGATGATACTTGTCATCTTAAACCCTTTCCTTGTGTTCTTTATTTTCCTTTTTAATTTCAATAATAAATATTTAAATTTCTATCATAACATAGCTTTCCCTTTAATCTATTTAATATATTTTTTTTGACAAGTGTAACACATTCTACTTCCCCTTCTTTTTAGTATGTTTACCTCGCCTTAATGTTGCTGCTGCTGTGCTGTTGCTGCTGTGCTGCTGCTGCTGCTGTGCTGTTGCTGCTGCGTTGCTGCTGCTGCTGTTGTCGCTGATGTGGATGTTGCTGCTGTTGATTACTTTCACCGGACAGCAACACCGAGTACAACAACGAATCACAGTTATGACAACAACAATAGCAACAACAATAGTAACAACAATAAGACAACTAAGAAGCACCACACCAAATAAAAAACGTAGCTAACTTTTTTTATTGTTTTTATTGTTGCTGCTCGCATATGAAATATGTTTGAACATAATGGGGCCAACTGAAGCCGATGTTGTCTTGATACTTTGGTAATAATAGAGATTGTATTACCAAATAGTTTTGGAGGGCTTTTGGTTTAAGTAATATTCATTAAATGTGTATTGGCTTTAGAGTAATAATTATAAATTGTATTGTAACACCTTATTAATTAATTAATTGGTTATACAATTTAGTTTTCTGAATTAGGAGGTGAGGAAGCTTTAATTTTTAAAACAACATATCGATAAAAATATCTTTAGAGTGTTGTGGTGCCTTAAATTAGGATAAAGAAACATTATAATTATTGCTGTTGCTTACTTTAAAGTGATCTAGATGTAATAAATTATTACAGGGTATTGGATTTTCCCAACCCATTCTTTTTGCATTTTCTGCTATGCTGCAGCAGGTTGTTGCTGCTGGCGTTGCTGCAACAATATTCATACTGCAACAGCTACAGCCTCTCGAGACCCGTATCTGAATCAAAATGAAAATTTGAAATAATTAGCAAAGCATTTGCAAAATTGTTGCTCTGTAGCTGTGGTTATTGTTCTGATGCCTGCTGGCAGCTGGAAAATCGCTCAACTGAAACTAAAGCATTAACTGCGTCGATAGCCAGTCCCCTGGCGATTTTACAAGCAATAATCCAAATCGATAAATATAATATTTGTAGTTTCAAGGATAGGGGTTTCATTGGAACTTTGGTTCCCATTTACCTTTCTTTTAGGTTTTTGATTTTCTTACATTATATTTCCTTGACACACATCTTAAGCTTTTTGAACTCAACAGTTTAGTAAAAAGAAGAGCTTGATCGAAAAATTTAATATTAATATATTTTCTTTTATTTAAAGTATTCAAATAATATTAAACAAACTCTAGCTTAATCAGAAAAATCCCCAAAACTTAGTTAAAGATATTTCTACTGCATCCAGGACTGTTATATGTTAAATCTTTATTACTTCCAACCTTTCTCTTAAACTCCCGAAACCTCTTCTTACTTTCTTTTTCCTGGGCACGCATATTTGGTATGTTTTTCTATTTTTCTCTATTTTTTCTGGTTTTGGCTTAACTTTACCGTTAGGTAAATGGGATTTCGGCGGCAGTAGCAGTCGCCGTGTTACCAAAAACCGTTGACATGCATCTCATATAACGCGTACCCTTTCGTACCCCCAAACACCTCTCCTCAACTCCAAATATTTTGTGTGTTTTTCGGATCTTTTTCCCATTTTTTTTTTAGTTCACGAAACGAAAATTTCATTGTACCCACGCCGTTGGCGAAGCGACAAGCGGAAATGGTAAACATTACCTACACTTACTGAATAAGAAGAAGCCCGGCCGTGGACGGCGGCAGACGCGGAATGGGAAATGAGTAACAGAAAACTGAAAAACAGACAACACCGAAACGGTTAGTTATGAAACCGAAGCATCACTCAAAGAGCGAACCGCCAAAAGCCGCCCGCGCAGCCGCAGAGAAAATAGTAAAAAACAGGGAACAAAAATATATATTTCTTTTTTTTAAAGTGAGAAAAAATAGTAGAAAGGGGCCTTGGCAGGGACAGAGGGAAGATATTTGAGGCACAACCAAGTGACAGCAGCCGGGGAAGCAACTTTCCAATGCTCACAAACAGAGAGCCGCCGCACAAGCCCAGACATTTTCATATTATTTCATTATTATTATTGTTTCGCTTTTGGTACCAACACAAAAAAAAAACCTACAACAAATAAAACAAAGCAAATAAAAAGAGTTGCATGATGTTTATGTGGAGGTGCGCCCCGAGTTGACCACCGAAACCACCGCAGAAACGCAGCTGAGCCATAAAACCTTTGAAAGCTTTTAACTATTTTCAAATAAAAAGAGGAAAAGATAACACCAACAAGATAGGAAGGAGGTGTTTTTAATCAGAGAGTGGTTTAATGAGAGTTTTGTTAGGCGAGGAATTAATATGGTGTTAATTATATAACAAATCATAAATAGATACATAAATTATAATGATTTATTAATCACAGAACCCTCTACTTATCTAAATAATTAAAAGTCTATTATTTTTAGCAATTGGTGAAAAATTTCAGTAAATTTGATATTTAATCCAGAAACAAATTCATTTCTAAATGACGCCTAACTTTAATTAATTACAAAATCCTTCTAAAATGATTTCAGTTTATTGATATTTCAAATCACAACTAGATACATAAATATCTATAATTTAATAGAGACATCTTCAAATAATTAACGCCTTTTATTATCAGCATATTTAGTGAATTTGATTTATTATTCAAGGAAATTAATTACCAAATAGCCTCTAATTTTAATAAACTACAAAATCCCTCTACAATGACTTCATAAATTCACAACTTCCCTTAATTTATGGCGACTCTCTGTTTATTTTTATTCCCTTCTTTAAAAGCTCGTTTTGCCAACGCTTTTGTTTAATAGAATTGCAGCCGAAGGATGTGGCGATGGCAAAAAGTAAAAGCAAATAGACTGGAAATGGAGGGGAAAAATGCACAACTTCAATCAGGACCTTCTCCTGCCTGCAGCCGGCTCGCAAGGACTACACACATACTGCTGCCTGCACATAAGGGTGGGGGGGTTACATACTCGTATAAACTTTTCTATCGCAGCCAGTCTCGAATGTTGTTCGTTGTTTGTGTGTGGATTGAGAGGGTTCATTGCATTTTATGCGACGCGACGTTGCAGGTGAAATGCAAACAGCCAGCAACAATAACAATATGCCAGGACTACTACCCAGGACTACGCACATATAAGGATATAGTGGGAGTCGGAGCTGGAGCTGGGACCAGGAGCTGGGACCCGGAGTTGGGGTGGCTGTCTGGTTCCGTGTGTTGTGTGCATTTCTGCTGCCTGCTTTGTTTGCAATCATTGCATGTGCGAACCCGGAGCCCAGAGTCATATTTTGTGGGGTTGGGAGGGCGAGCCAGCGAACCCTTCGCAACCAAAAAGGCCACAACACAATCTTCTCACCAGCCCTGGAAAATCGTGGGCAAGGGGCCTGCCAAAGAGGGGCGTCTAACACCCGCTAAACAAAAGGAAAATGGCAGCTCATTGAGTTTGAGGAGGGCGGACTGTGGGCGGAATATTGCAGGAACTGACAAATAGCCCTCACTCCCTCCCAGTACCAGTGGGCACAAAAACCGACCCTAATCGAGCCCAGGCCACAGAAAACAAATCCCAAAATCATTGATCGAGAGGCCATGTTGACAAGTGTAACGAGCAAGAGCCGGGAACGATGATTAGAAGGGGTTGAAAATCGAGCAGACCGAGATGCGACTGGGTTCTGGGCTTGCAGCGACCTTGAGCATTAATAAATAACGAGTTTTGCACGTACAAAGTAATTAAGCAAATAAGTCGATGAGGAAATGAATCGAATTAATGGTGGTTGGCAAATGGCAAGCTGGTTTAAAGACAAAGCAAGAGGGAAACATTGTTAAAGGTCGACATTTTAATGAAGAAATGTGTCTCAGAATTATTATGACATTAATAAAGAATATTAATTAAAGATAACTATTTTTAAAACCAAATTACATACTTAAACCTACTTAATATCAATGAAATGTATTCTTAGAATTATTACATTAATAGGAACAACACTTATTCAAAGGAAACTATTTATAAACATAAACTACATACCTAAATACACTTAATATTACCCAATTCCCTTAATTCCACTAATCTTCAACACATTATAAGTAATATCATAATAATATATAGTTAGGGATTACTCCCCTATAAGTGACTCTCCTCTGACTGTGACTCGTTAGTCACTAAGTGGTCGTATCGCTCCATTCCGATGAAGTCACAGCATCGCTGACCAAACCAATGCAAGCCGAAACCGAGGCTGAAAAATCTGCATGTGGCAGACCAAATGCGGAAAGGCCCCGGAAAAAAACGAGGGGGAAAAAGGATGGAAGGGAAAGCCGGGGGAAAAAAAGGGAGCCCAGAAGCCCCGACCAGAGGGAAGGCGGCATTTTTCGACAGGCGGCTTGGTCAGGTGGGGAAGCCTGCCTCGCTTGCAGTACAGTTTACATCAGCATCGACATCAGCGCGGCGGCGGCAGCGGCGGCGGCCAGAGCAGAAGCCAAGGCAGAAATCATAAAACGAAAACGAGTTACAAAACTGCTGGAAATTCCGCCAGAGAACCGAGCAGAGAGAGAGAGAATCAGGGGATTCCGGGGAATCAAAGTGGGGGCAGGAATAGGGAGACAGGTAGAGCGAATGGGTGAACCGACATTTGCGGAATGCAAAACTAAAAATAGGAAGCCCTGGCGATGTGGAGATGTTGCTTCTGTGTCGTCGTTGTTATTGGGGGGCTCTATTTATGCCTCCTGCGATGTGTGCAATCCGAAAGTCAAACCGAATAGAACACAAGGAGCAGCCCCCCGAAGGAGGATAGGCCAGTAGATGGCAAGTGCATGGGGAGAAAAATTCTTCACTAATAAAAGAAATAGTGGCTTAAATTTATAAAATATCTTTGGATTCTTTTGACGTTCCTATTAATTAAATATGTTATAAATTCTTCTAAGAATCAGGATATATACTAAGAACATTACAATCTGTGTCTTAAGATTTCTAGAAACCATTGTGAAGCAATTAATTATATTTTAAAGTAAACTTTTCTTTTCTTTAAACAATATTTCCCATTATTAATAAATTAAGTAAGTAAAACTATTTTATTATTATTAGTAATGCTCATTTAAATAAACTAAGCTTTGTTTTCCTTTAAAAATTCAAGGAAAGGTATTTATTGCAACAATATTATATCATTTTACATAAGGAAATTTGCTTAAAAATATATATCCTTTTCTGCCCAGTGCAGGAATAGGTCTCTCTTTTAATGTCTGGTTTGCCGTCGTCGTTGCCATTATATCGTTAGACGTGGCAGTCACCCCACATTATGGCCTCCTCTCTGCCTCATCCCGTCGTCCCCCATATCGCTTCGACTTTGATTGCAAAGTTTACATGGCACCAAAGTGCATTTTCAATAAAAGGAAATATCAAACTTCCAAAGCTCACCAATGCAAACATCGCACACACAAGTGAGCACATATAGAGGAGGATGGGCCCCCCTCGCCCCATATCATTTTATTTTATTCGCTCTATAGTATATTTATCGTGCCTTCAGTTTTTGCACTTGTTCTGCTTCTAAGCGAAAAGTGGAAAATGGCACGGGGGATGAGGCGGGGGAAAACCTTGTGGAAATTCTGTGACCTCGCGCCATGAAAGTTGTCGCCAAGTAAACTCGTCTTCGGGCCCAGTCTCCTTCCCATTTTCTTGGGCAGAGCGCGCATGTCAAGTGAACTTTAAGTTTTGTCACAAAACAGGTAAGTTTCTTTTGAGGCATCAGAGGATGTGGTAATACCCTTGAAGGGATTTTTATTTACATAAAACTAAGAGAACACTTTTATGTTAAGGATTTTACTATAAAAGAAATAGAAAAGTAGCGAGTATTATCGAATTTTTTAATGCTGAATTAAAGATAAGAATGAATACTACAGTATAAATATTTATTTGAACTTAAAACACATTAAAAATCACTCGAATATTTTCTTTACATGAATTATATACAAGTTAACATAGTAAAAATGTTACGATTGTAATAAAATAATTATCAAACTAATTCTAAAGAAATATTCCCAATGAAATCAAATATTTTAAAGGGTACTTTCGATGCAGAATACCTGAGTAGACCTCCTGTACCTCCTTTACGTAGCAACTAGCAACTGAAACAACATCAAAGAAAAGTTTTCGCTTCTCCTCACATTTCCTTTTCCCCATGAAAACTTTTTGACACTTTGCTAATTTGCGTGTGTTCCGTTTGAGCTTTTGTGAAATTTACATCGGCGACATCGTTGACTTGTGTTGATCTCGTTTCGGATTTTATATACCACCTGCTGGGTAGTTTGGCTAATTGAATTGCTAATAAATGCTAAAAGGCAATCCTATTTTTGGGAGATAAATATAAGCCATATTCGAGGGATTTGCACAAACAGGGATGAAGATCGATAAGGTGTGTCTTTGTCTCCAAGACTTACTTACTTAGTTCCATGCGAGACCATGGGAGGGTCTTGAAGTAAATTAATCAAGGATTTAATGTTGTGAAAAAAGCTTTATCAGATCGTGTATCTTGTAAGTATCAGCTTAAAAAAAGGTATGAATAATAATTAAAGCTACTAAATAAATATAAATATATTACAAAAAGTAAAGGCAACCTGTAATAAATATAATATCATACAAAGAACCTAGATCAGAATAATACATACTTACTTCTTGTAATTTTTCTGCTGTATCTCCCTAGCCAGTGTTCTCAATTGAAATTCATTTCTTACGTCGGCCGGATGTCCGGCGTACTTCAGAGTTTGCCTTTGGTTCACCCTGGCACAACTTGTTTTGGGTTTTCTGTTCGTCTGTTACTGGGGACACGCCTCGTCGGCGTATTCATCAAAAATTCACTTTAACTTCATTATCATCGTTATTGTTTTATTTATTCCACCTTCTGTTTCGCCTCAAGACACTTGATCGCTCAATTGATTTTCTTGCCTTGCCTCCATCATCCTCCACACAAAACTTTATATTTATGTTTCAGTGTGTATGTAAGTACACAGAGAAGAATTACGGATGATATTTACTGTATATATTAGGAAAGAATTTTAGATTATGTACAAAATGATAGAGTTATTTCTTAATAGGTATATCCATACTCATATATGAGTTTAAGCCTCAGTGAAATGTTTGCTGCTCTGCATTTTAAGTATTTTTCCGTGTGTATAATATTTGAGTACACCGAAAATATTTTAAGCTCTTTTTCATTTTAGTTTTAGGGCTGGTAAAAATTAATTTTTGAAGAATTCTAGCTTATGAAGAGCTACAAAAGATAGGACAATATTTCATTATGAAAGCTAGATGCCTTTGAACTTAAAATTTTAGGAAACTCATTTCTCTATAATTTGTTCTTAGTTCCTATTCGATATTTTTATTCAATAATTTTTAAATTAATGCAAAAATAGGTTAATAGGCCTAAAAACAATATAAATATGAACAAGGGATTACCCTTTTATAATTTTTTGTATCTGTGTATCTCTGCGTGTTGACTTGGTGGCCAGTTGGCCACTCTGCCCGAACCGTCCCGTTCCTGCTGTTTATGCCTGCTGCTTTTTGACGGTTTTCGTTGTGGTCGCCGCCGTTGTCTTCTTTTTTATTGTATTTTTTTTCAAGCTTTTTTTATTCGCCTTTTTCCCCTGTTGTTTCTGTTGATATTTGCTGTTGTTGTGCGCATTGTCGACACTTTATTGACTACTTTTCTGGATGAATTTGTTGGTTTCTTAATTTCGCTGCCTTTGGCCCTCGACTTGGTTCATTGTTCAACGCTCTCTGATATCACTCATACGCCCCGCTGGTCCCTCTTCATCGCCTTCGTCTTCTGCTTTACTTCACTTTCCCCCCTCCTTGCTACGCGGCTGTTCTTTCGGTTTCGTTTTCCCTCTTTTTTTTCTTGTGTTTTTTCTTTTTTATTTCATTTTTATTCGGTTGTTTTTGTTTTTAACTTAGCCGGCTGCATCGATTTCGCTGTTGCTGCCTGTTTTTTATAATTTTATTGTATTTTCTGTGTTATTTTTTTTTCCTTTGCGTTTACTTATGTGTTTAATTTTTTTCTTAGTGGGACTTTTAAGCATATGGGGTATATGGGTACTGGATAAAGGTGAAGGTTCCGAAGGGTTCTAGAAAGTAAAAAACATATTCAAAGAAATACAAATACTTTAAAATATTTATATTAATAGAGTATAAGAGCTAAGTTCCTCCTTTCCAATAAGTTATAGAAACCAAGCAACATTTTTTTATTAGGAAACTTACAAAAATTGTTCCTTCTTTCATAGATTTTTTTTCTGCGGATTATAGGATATCCTATAATCGATCCCTTGATTGTGAGCCCGCTCATTTGCTTTTTTACTCGCTTTTTGCGGGCCAGACACAAAGACAAACCGAGCAGACAGCGACGGCGTCATCCACAACGCATTGGGTGACTTGGGGACTTGGGGCCTCAACCGCCGCCTCCGCCTCCGACTCCTACAGCGACTCCTGCTCCGAATCCGAGTCCGAGACCGAGACTCTGGCTTCCACATAAGCAGCGCACACATATACGTTCTGATTTAGCTGCCTTTAAATATGAGTTGAGGTGTTGTCCTCGCTTAAATTAGCCTGCGACTCAGACAGAAACTCAGACCCAGACAGCGACTCCGCAGTATCCCACTTGAGGCCGGGTCGGTCTGCAACTGTTCTCCGCTTCGCCCTTGCACATATCAAATAATTTGCTTGGATTGTCGGAGGAGAAGCACATATAAAGACCGGCAGACATTATATATTAAGTATATAAGTACATATATGTATATCTTTTGTCTTTGCCATCTCTCTCTCTGTCTCTCTCTCTGTGTCCCCCGTTTAATTTACGTTGTTTTTCTGGTTCTTTGTTGGACACTCTTAAAATCTGTTTCTGTTACTGGAAAAGGCCAACAAACCGATCACTGTCCATAAATCAGTAACATTTTTCGGGCTCATATAACGGCACACATCTTTTTATAGCCAGCCGATCATCATGATTGCCCGATCGGGTGAAAATAAAGCCAAAGACAGTCGGCCAGCCAATAACCATAACGAAATCACAGTGTGAAAAGTAACATAAACATTTAATTGCCGGCCGACCGCAAATTGTCATTTAAAAGCTGGGGTAACCCGAGCACTCGCCTTCCCAATCGAAGGGGAGATTGATGTTGAGTCGGGCCCCGGACCAAATTGCCGGTCATATAGTTTTATAGACTCGACCCGGACCTCCAGTCGGGGTGGCTATATATAACGTGTCGGGGGATCTCTTATGGTCTGTTAACTGATCATAACTCGGTAAATTGCTTTACAGATCTCGCCTGTCGAGTGATCACGTGGCAAGGGCCGATCGTGTCACTCTTCAAGATCACGAACTTGAGGGGTAGACAGGTGAAGACTGGTGAGTGATCTTCCAGGTGAAGAGTGGAGAGTGATCTTCCAGAGAGAGAGAGAGAGAGAGAGACTCAGTCAAAATGATGAGTTTACTTAAGCCTTGCCGATCACTCACGATCTCTGAGGAGTGTATCTGTCACCAAGATCACCCATAGATCAAAATATGATACACTTCATAGGCAAGAGACAAGCACCAGATCCGAATTCTTTCAGCGATCACTCAAGAAGAATAATCGCTTTACTCGAAAATGATGAGAGCCTACGGAAGCATATGAAATTAAATTGAGGGTAAATATCAGTAGCAAATTACCCAACGAAGCGGTCATGTGTAGTGTAGGGATCAGTAATTGATCAGAGCTCAAGGAACAATCATTTCTAAGCAGATTATTTTGATGGGTATTCACATTAAGCACCTTATAAAGTGTATAAAAACATTAAAGTAATAAAGTGATTGGTTGAGCTATGGATCAGTAACTAGAATTGATGTAATTATTACTATTAAAATATAATTGAGCTAGAAAATAAATAGTTTGATATAAAGAAAATTATAAAATGATCTGTTAAGTGTTCTAGAAAAGGGCAGGAAATATTAGCTAAAGGTTCCCAATCTTGTTAAGAAGTTTAAGAAACTAACAACATTTTAATTAATTTTACTAAAGCTATAAGACATCTATATAAAATCACTAAGTGTTCTAGAATTATCTCTAATGATCCAAAATCAATCTGCTGAAGTACAGATATTATTTCAAGAAGAATTAGTTGCCATTTCCTCTCTTGACTTCAAATTTAATCCTAAGAAGGGTCTTACTGTCAATCTCTAACCGCTCGAGTGGACACAAAATTCTTGCTAATTTAGTGGAAATCTCCTCCCGCTTCCCCCCGATCCTTTTCCACCTGCCAAACTGAGCGAAACAGATCCTGACAACACCCTTCGTCAATAAACAATATCACACGATCATCAGGAACATCATTATGACCGTCTTCGGTTGCTGTTCGCCGTTGACATGGATTTGACATTGGAATTCAATACGGGTCGCAGAATAAAACCGATCCTCATCCTTATTACCCCCTGGCTTTGGCCAAGTTAAGGCTTCTCTTTTAAAGAAGTCGCTCTGCCTCGTCCCTCCCGATCATCGTGATCAATTCCGAGTCATAAATCGCAACACGAAGGCTTTTGTGTATGCATGGCAATATTTACAAATTATGTGCCGGCGATGGAATGTTGCTCTGCGATAGAACCGAGCGCCAATGTCAGGGTTATCCTGGTAGAACGAGACGGGCTCTGAGACGGAGACGGAACGAAGACAGAGGTGGAGCCTTGGCAATGACAACGCACCCGGCAACCGGCAACCGGCAACGGACAACCAACAGGCAACAAGCAACCAGCAACCAACAACAAACCCGCCAACAGACAAAACAACAACAATGACATTGCACTGGTTTACCTTCAGGACGGTCAGCCTCAGACTTGGGTCTGGATCGATGGTTGGAGGCACTGCTATATACAACACCGGGTACACCGATGTCTGGGCACCCGACAACACGTTCCATGCCATCCCACTCCACCTTCCTGGGGAGTTACAAAGACAGGGACCACACTAAACGAGTACACTGTGGGGAAATATGGCAACATATTAGTGTATTTTAGGGTAGTTTGTATAAATCACCCCCCTAGGTAATCAATAGTTGAAGTTAAAAATATAAAGGGGTCCCATTTTTTTTAAATTTTAATAAATGCGCGTACAAAAAAAGTTAAGTAATAAATTCGTTAAATTTAATAAAAGCTACATCGATTTCTTACAAATAAAAGAACTTTAAATACATGGAAATTATTATTTTCTATTAATAGAAATGTAAAATAGATTTTTAAATATTTTTTTTCCCGTGTAAACTCCAAGTCTGATGGCGAGTGCTCCAAAGAGCCCAAGCCAAAAAGCTAAAGCCATCCATTCAGTGGACAGAGGCGGGGCAACGGGGGGAGCCTCACCAAGGGGAGGCA
The DNA here is from genome assembly GCA_018874455.1 of Drosophila trapezifrons. NCBI lineage: Eukaryota > Metazoa > Arthropoda > Insecta > Diptera > Drosophilidae > Drosophila > Drosophila trapezifrons. Next base: position 26,005 of record JAEIIF010012200.1, read on the forward strand.
CAACTGTCTGTAAATTAACGCGGGCGTTAAAATTGCAATTTTTCACTTAATGCACACAGAGAGACAACAACAACAACAGCAACTGAGGCAAATGCACCAAGTGCAACTGCAACTGCAGAAAAGCGGGCCTGTGAGTGAAGCGATTCTCGAGTAGGATTGAGATCGAGATTGCTCTGACATTCATACCTTTAACTCATTTACGCATAGCAAAGTCAATGGCAGAAGAAGCAGAAGCCGAGATATAAGACGGACAAGATCGGGCTAGAGATGGGTTCTGGGAGATATAATGGAGAATAATGCGTGACAAGTGAAGCTTGATATTTAAAGGGATTTATCTAAATAAAACTTAATGGAATTATTTTGAGAATAACAATAAAAACAGGATTTTTTGCATTTAAAATATTTATAATACTTCTAAGTAAATAATTTAGTGAGTTTATAAATATAAGAAGAATTAGCAAAGGGGTTTCTAGTTCGTATTTATATAAACTAAAAATTTCATCTTTTTATTACGAATACAAGACGAACTACCTAATATGTTTTTATAAAAACCCATCATAGGAAAGTAAGTAAATTTAAGATCTAAAAAACATACCACACAGTATTTAATTTATTTTATTTCCCTTACCTCTTGTTTACCCCTTAAATTTATTATAAATATTTCCCATCTCTAGCTAGCAAATCAGTGTCCAAGTGAAACTTGTTTCTTATGTAAAGTGTCCTTGAAATAATTGTAAATTATGTCTATACTTCTCTCTGTCTCTCTCTCAGCACAGAGATCTGGGATCTGGAAGAAGAAGCTGGAGAATCTTCATCCAGTTATCGGGAGTGGGGAGTCCCCTCTCGCATCCCTTAGCCGACAAAGTTGTGTGGGTGGCGCGCGCAGTTTCGAGCTATTAATAAATTTCAATAAAGTGCATTGGCGGCTGCCATGTGGCATGTGGCATATTTGTGGGGCATGTGTCACCCCACCGCAGGCCCCGCTGCAGACGAAGCGCCCCTTCTTCGGATTCTGCCTAATTGAAAATCGCAAATCGCAAAAGCACAAATTATGAGATCTCATGGCTTTGGCTGTCTAGTCCGGCAGCGGTGGCGGCGCATTCTCCAACTATCGCCGGGTGTATCTTCTGCATTTGGCAATTGAACAAATAAACACAGATATGTGCCCCTCCTCCGGCCACGGAACAAACCTGCTCACCAACTTTTGTTCAAATCTCCGCATTCTGTATTCCCAACCTGTTCAATTTCATCGTTTTTGCTCATTTCAATAATTTATTTAGCCAACAAGCAGACGACAGCCAAAGAGAGAGAAATAGCGAATTAGAGAAATGCAAATGCAGTTGAAGAAAATTTTTAGAATTAATTTATTAATATTCTTTAGATGTTTTTGATTGAAAGTACAAATAAGAAAAGTTTATACATTGTGAAACAGTAACATGCTTATTAAATAATAATTTATAAAGGCAGAATACAATATTAAAATATTTTTGCTATAATTAAATTAGTTGTTTTATTTTTTATTTATTTATTGACAAGCATGAGATCAAATATTTTCAATTAAAATACAAATAATGATAAATTTCACTAAATAAATAAATAATTGAATATGGTTACTCCAATAAATTCGATATAAATGTAAAGAATTATACCCATCTTATACACTGAAGTATTTATAATTACCATTGATAATTTCAACCCAATTTTCTCCCCCTGTAGGGAAATGCACCCTCTTCTCTTTTTGGCCTGTGTTGTTGCACTCGGCTAGCCAAATTATTTGGCGAATAATCTGCGGCTGCTTTCGCTCGACGGATTGCAATTAAAAACTTATTTTTAAGAAAAATATACACAAGTTGGGGATGGCGGCAGCGTTGCAGGGGATGCCGAATCAAAGGGGGTCGAGTGGCGAGTGGCGGCAACTGCCGGGCCGAAGGGGTGCCGGGCGGAGGGACGAGCTGTAAATTAAATGCACATAAAACGAAGGCGGCCCACATGCTGAACGCTGATGGTTGGGGCAGACAGCCCAATCCCAATCCGAAGCAGCAGCGGCAGCGGAATCGGCAGAAAAACACCGCACACAATTGAGTCGCAAATTTATTTGGTCGAGACGAAAAGTGATGTAGGGGCTGTGAAAAGGGGGTGGCAGCATCAAGTGCTGGCCGGCAAGGGGGGCGCGGTGCAGCGGAAAGAGTTCAAAATTAAATTCGCTAAAAGGCGCACAAAAGAAAACACACAGAAAATGGAGGCAAGAAAAAATTAGAAATGCCAAATTAATATTGAGATAAATAGGGAAAATAAGCGGGAAAAAGGTAAAAAGGTTTTAATGGAATGGGATTATTGTTTTTATTTATTTAAACTGGTAATTTGAAATGCTTTTTAGCTTTAATAAAATAATAAAGATGTAAACTAATTTAAACCAAAATTTAACAAATTTAACTCAAACGATGTATCGACTGCCTCGCGGCTAAAAAGTTATAAAAATTATTAAATTCTCTATTTAAAAATGTAGTAATTACAAAATCTTATTTTTGTTAGTATTACTTCCATTTACAAAGCAGAAAAATAACAAGCCATCAAAGGTTGTAAAGATTAACGAAGAAAATAATTTCAACGAACTAAAATACAAACACATTTGCAATTAAAACTATCAAACAATTAATTCTACCGAAAATTGCCTTTAAGAAGGTAACAGATTCGAAAGTCATGTTTATTTTGACAAGCTCCGAAAGCCCACTGAAAATAATTCTAAAATAAATAAACCTAAAGTAACACAAATTTGATATTTCCAATAACCAGACTATAAACCAATATTAGCTCGATAATTTGATGCTATCAAATATTATTTTCCTTTTTGAAAATCACAAAAATAATCCTCACACGCGGAGCTATCAACAAAACAATCTCTATTCAATTTCCAATAATATTCCTCATACGCCCCGAGTGCCCAAAAAGCATTCAGCCTATAATTTTCCATTTTCCACCCTTTCCATCCGCTCCCTTTTGGCCATTTAAAACATCACATCCTCCCGTTTCCCGGTTTTCAATTGTTTTCGGTTGCTGTACCTGCCTTCGGTCAATTTTCAATTGCCTTCAATATTTGCCAAAAACAATCATTGGAAAATCGGAAAATATGAATATGAGAGCAGCGAATCTATATGGGAACTCAAACTATATATATTCGATATATATGTGCGGACACGATGGGAAATATTTGCAAAATAGCTGTGCATAAAAATTAATGCAAAATTGGCGTTATATGTGTTTGTTTTTTTTTCTGATTTTCTCGCAGCCGCGTTTCAATAAAATATCAAAGCACACGGCACAAAACAGCACTAAGCAGCAAATAGTACCGAAAACAACAACAACAACGCACTCGAAATGCAATAATCATATTAAAAGCCACAGAACAACAACAACCACGAAACAATCTCTAAAGGCAACAAAATAGTTCGTTTTTAAAGTTATTATTAGGCGCAAAATGTGGCCCGATACAAGAGTGCACAGATATGCCAGATATATGAGCACACACAGCCCGACATCCATATATATAAATAGTGTGTGTATAGTTTAGTATTGTGTGTGCAATCAATATATTGTACATCGGTTATATCTGTATCTTGCGCCAATTGAACGACCATCTCTATACACACACAATATGTACCCGAAACGTACTTATATATACATATATATTTTCATTCCGCTGGTGTTTCGCTTCGGTTTGGGTTTGGGTTCTCTCTGTTTGTGTATAAATCATTTAAGCGGCCACCAAATAAAAATCAAGTTGAAAACATTCAATGAACTACTTTTCCCTCGGCCAGCTCTAAAGTGTTGCATGCAACATACGTATAAATATAGTACATATGCCATATCCACATAAAATTCAATACGCAAAAAGAAACTAAATACATATAGCATTTTATACACTGTATTTTTTTATATTTCTGCTGATGGGCGCAGAAATCAACAAGAACAATGCAAATATGGAAACATAAACTATTTGCCAAATACCAAATGGGCGAGAGAGCGAGAGTTTTTATTATTTTTCATTTGATTCTGTTTTGTTTTTGTGTTGATTTCATAATTTGTTGAGGAAATTATAAATAATTCGAACACAAAACGCATTTTATACGTGGGTAAACAAATAGGGAAATACCGAGATGGGAATTCCGTAGTGAAAACTAAAATGGTCAAGAGAAAAACAGCCTGAGGGAATTCCGTTGAAATATTCTTGAAGGTGTTAGGTTATGCAAGTTATTATAAACTTTTATTAAAAACCAAAAATAGACAAGTTTAGATTTTCATATTACGGAATTTTTAATTCAAAGAAGATAATTTATTTTCAAATGAATGCCTAAAATAATATGGTACTTTTTTCCATTATATATATAGACAATTTAAAACAATTTTCTTACTAACTTTTAAAAACTTTAAGCAATACCTTAACTGAAGGCATTTAATACTTAAAATAATTGAAGAGAGTTTGTTAATAAATGTAGGAAATGTAGGAAATTTTCCCATAATTATATTCACGTTTATTTAGTATTGGAATGTCAAGAGTATATTTATTCGCTGCATAATATAGAAGGCTATAACATTGAAATACCAATATAATTTCTAAATGCCTTATTGATGCAGTCACTTCAGGGATCTTGTTTCAATTTAACACTTTTTAAAGACTTTTAGAGGAGACATAAATCAAAACTCGACTTTTATGTCCGTGAAACCTCTGCGTTATAACCATTATCTACCGCTCCTTTGAACCCAGACAAATGCAAAAAAAACACAACATATCGATCAATCCCTTACGCTGCGGAATCTCGGTATTCCCCACTGAGAGACCCAAAAGGAAAAAAAACTAAAGAGATCCCCGAAGCATTTTGATGGCTTCTTCTCGTTAAATGCGGCTGACTTGCCTTGGCTAATTTAAGCCATCAGCCGCTGCAAATCGATTTGATGTGGCAAAAAAAAAAAAACTATATACATACGTATATATAGGAGGTATCTGTCAACAAGTTGTTGCGATCATTGTTTGGTCACGCCCCCTCCTCTGCCTCGAAACAAGAAAAAGCGCGGCAATTAAAAACCACCCAACCGCCAACACTTTTTATTCACTGTGTAATTAATATGCAGCATCGACGGCAGCAGCACCCGAGGTGGGCAGCTCTGGGGGCGTGGCAGTGTGGCAAGTGTCGAAAATTTATGCGCCACATTAGTTATAGATCCATAGATACAGATACTGTTATATCGTATCACGGCGCCCCGCCCCGCTCCGCAAAGGAGAAAAAATTATTTATTAATTTGTTAATTCGCTGTTTGTCATTTTGCGGCTTAAACGTTTCGTTCTGCTACAAAACACATTAAATTTATGGGACCCCACAGAGCGGTGCGGCGTCGGCGGCGAGGCGATCGTCGGGCGGTCGGCCACGCTTCGGCTCAGTTCGGTTCGGTTCGACTCAGTTCGGCAGTTCGTTAGTTCGTTAGTTCGGCAGTTCGCCAGTTCGGCAGTTCGACATCATCGGCCTCGGCTCGTCGCTCGCAATTAACACGCCAAATTAGCGACGCAACGCCGCTGCTGGCGTCAACTGCGCTGCTACACAGGGAAAAATATTTATTAAATCATTTTAAGGATCTTTGCAAACTAGGTCCTTTGGAAACATAATCATAAAAATATAATAAATATGTTTTGGGATTCATTTAAGGATGTTTGGATCTACTTTAATTTTAATTCCGTTTTCCATTGAATTTTTCTTAGTTTATAGGTTGTTCCTTATATGTCTGCTTAACCTTTGTTAATTTATTTTCCTAATGGTGTTATGATACTGTATTAAAAACTTCATTAATTAGAGTTTTCA